>LUCH01003630.1:0-24882 GCA_013368495.1 Paragonimus heterotremus | reverse complement strand
ACGACCGGCGAGGGAGTTTGCACAATACACGAATTCTCGGGCTAAGCTTCTTTTGCGGTCACAAGATACATTTGAAACGTATACCTTATCTAGTTATACTACAAATCATTGAGTGTTCCGTTTATTTTTAACTGGGTATGTGTTCGGGCTATCATCTGACGTTTATTTGCAGATCGTTGATTATGCTTCCATCCAACCTGGTGTCTGCTTGTGCATAGACTGGGCAGTCATCTTCTTGATTTGTGGAGGTATTCATACCATCCTTTATCCACCCACCCTTGAGTCTCTACAAGCACGCCCTGTCATCTAGCTTCCTATGGTGAATTTGTGACATGTCAGCCCACTTCCCACACTCCATTCGAGCGGCATCTGGTTGCTGATGGTCAGCATGCAGAGCTCATTGAGATTCCGTTCAGTCGAGTAAAATCGCGACTGAATGAACGGGCGGTAATTAGCCAAGGCTCCGCAAGCATATGTAAAAGTGCACTGGGATGTCACTGGAAGCCTTGTCCTTTTCCTACCTTATCACTAGCCATCCGACTGACGAGAACTGGCCCTGATTATTTTTATCCCGCATTGTACACTTTTGTATCACAGTTGAGTAAATTACAAGGCAAAAACGGTAACCAGATGAGGTCAGTTATTCGATCAATATGTCCTTGATAAAGACAGTAAGGTTCGGCTGTTGCAATCAATATCCATTCCAGCTTTATGGTTTTTCCAACTGATCTTTGTTTTTCATAACCGAGAAAGTTGATTATACAACAGATTGTGAATGTTTATAACATACCTAAGGTCCTGGATGGCCTTTTACAATGCATACCTTTAAGGAAGTTCAATTTACGTTTTGTTTTAAAATTTCGACGTGCAACACAGTTTACCCTCGATAACCGCGTCTTCCTTCAATTTAGTTTGGTCGGTGCTATTAGAGAGATGATCATTAAGTTATAGCCTGACCTAAACCGTCGTTTCGAAACTGAATCGGAAGCAGCAGAATCCAGTAAATATTATCACAAGTGTATATATCATAATTTTGTATTGAACTTTAGGAAGAAATAAATCACGCATTGCTTGCTTACTGTTGTTGGCGATGTATCTTTTAAATTCAATATGTATGGTCCGCATTAAGTGAATAACAATACAATCTGGCATGTCCCTTCATCACTGCTCCTGTAAACATAATCTGGAAATGTCTTCTTTACAGAAACCATAGGTGATTTATCCGGCCGGTTGGAAACCAGCCACACTAATTCGTTCGTAAATGATGACACCCTCCAGTTATATTGCAGTGGGTTATCAAACCGGAGGTGGGAATATTTCAACTCTTGGTGGAATACCTCAACGCAGCGGTGAATTACGTCAAAAGTCCCCAGTGAACGAATCGCGGACAACACGAGGGACCGGATGAGCCGTCGCCCAACAAGATGGAACCAATCGACGAGGAATGGCAAACGAAAAAACCCCGACATAAGACGTTGGCCGCACACACAAACCGGGCAGAAGTGCACTTGACGTGTGGGCTGAAACCCAGATATGTTGTGGATCGAAATTCCGTTTCATAGACGCGAACGCGCGTGTGGCGTGGGAACGTGCAAGTTGGACAATAAAGATTGTGATTTATTGAACGCCTTTTCGCTACACTATGATAATTCCCCACTCGCTGGTACATTTCCTCAGTGTTTACGAAATCCTCTGGTGTCATGTTGAAGCATAGATTACCAAATTGACTTGCCACTTTTGTATCCCTTCCATCATCAATAATGTCCCTGACGCAGGCAGAAACTTTACCATGTACGAAAAACAACACAACTGTGAACAGTTTCAGTGTATTCACAAATTTCGGCACTAGCAGCATGGGTTGAAAGTACCTCGGCAAAACGTCAGCACTCGCCAACTCTGATACATGTGGCAACAAATCTGTTACACTTAAGCCGTTGACTTCAACACTTTCATCGTTCGACTTGTGTGTGGCTTATTTTTGCCTGATCATCTGATACAACATGTTTTTATTGAGCGCGTTCGTACTTTGTACAACAAATCTACGTACTGGCGGTATCGGGGTGGGAAAATTGCATGTTTTATTGATTTGGATATCCATCCTCAAGAGGAGAGATCGAAGTGGCCTCCGACTGGAGGTTGTCTAATGACCAACAACCATGGGACTTCTCTAAAATCCCGGTGTTAACTACTTGCCTCCCATCTTTTTTACCTTACACTTGCTTCTGCATATACTTGTCGTAGGACGGTCGACATGAACCGCGTACCACTTCTTTTAATCACGCAATTCATAAATCGCAGCAGACGTCTGAACTTTCTTAACAACTTTCATCCGTTGTTCGAATTCTCGAGACCATTCTACTTGAACCTTTCAGGTTGCTGATTCTGGTTTTCGAAGGTTCTGAACATTCTTGATGGACGCATGTTTGAATGTTGTCAGACAGACGTCAGCCTACCCTTGGTTTTTCCTTCTCATTCTTCGGTTGGTGCTATTGATCTCAGACCGGAATAGAATCAGTTATTAAGTATATCTCCCGTACAGTACTGGCAATATTCGGTTTGTTTCCAACACCTAACATGTTCTGTTATTTAGAGACCGATTGGAACCGCAGTTCGATTGCTACACGGGAAACGCACCTTGACCAGATAGTGCACGAAATAATGCTTATCGATCTCATCTACTACGACAAATCCCAATAATCCTCGATCAAATAAGAGACAAAAGAGGTACGCACGTCAAAAGAAGATGTGTTTAAAAAACCTGTCAGCTGTAATTGTTATATGTAATTTCTCCTTCTGATTTCTGCCCCATTACATTGAAGCTTTTGTCACTTCTGGTAATAAATCAGCGTACTGTTTCATATTAACCATACGGAGTTGTTCGTAAATAATATCAGACCCCATGAGCGTCATACACGAGGATTCGTCGGCACCAACAGCTCTCTTACCATAGATTAATCATCATCCTCCATAGTGAGATTCATTGCAATTGGTTAACTACCTGATATTTCCTCTGCAGAATTCCTAAAACACTTTATGGCGTGCAGCAGGCAACAAACCGAAATCTGAGTCCCAACTTTGCGAGTGACCTTTGATAAACTGAATAAACATATTCTCAAGGTCTCATCAGTAGCTGAACGGGCGTATCCCACGCGGTTTCATGCCTCTCGAAAGACAGATTTTCTCAAAGCAATGTCTGCTTAGGTTATTCAGGGAATTGTCGGATCAGTAAACAGGATAAAGTGTACGTACTTAAGCTAATAACCGATTGGACAGTCTCGGTACAAACCTTGAGTGGCTAGGCGTTCAGCAGCTCCAAATAGGGCCAACCAATCTACCTGGTTTCAGTGTACTGGTTACTTACGACCAAGAAAATGAAAATACTGACAGCGCCTCCGCGTCGGTACCAACCAGTACACTGGATAGGCGAGTGGAGTACATATGTTCAGGATTTGACCAAATATGTACATCGAACGCTGGTTCGTCTCCGCATGCTCTAATCAATCGATGCAGAGGTGGTGCAGAACAAGCGAACTGAAACTTATCGCAGTATCTTCAACAAGATATTGCCCGACCATTGGAATATGCGTTTGTGACTGCTCGCTCCTCAATTCGCATTCCTACATCGGAATGGTCGCCTCGAGACGATCTCAATACTCCGTGTACTGCTCCGGAACTCATGCACTACGTCTTCCAGCCCGTGTGCGATTTTTAATGATGTGTCCAAAGGGTTTGATTTTATCTCGTAAGAATCGATTGTCGGATCGGCCCAGGCCTCCAGTGCTTCACTATCTTTAATGCATTGCATTACTGACACCTGTCGGAACGCTTCCGTCACGCTCGAAGGCTCTGTCTCCTGGTCCCAGAGTGGTGTTCGCCAGGATGACCATTGTCACCGCTGTTATCCGTCATGGCAATGGCTGAGGTTTTGGCTGTTTCTCGACCGGACCTTGATTGTCAGTTCCAGCATATACTGATCTGTGATTTCACGTACGCCTAGGACCTGATCCTCCTGGCCGAGAATCCGACGCGTCTCTCCGAAAAGCTTGCAACCACCGATAGTGTTCTGGAGCTATCCAAACTGAATGTCAAGACGCAAAAAAACAAATTCATGGTCATTTATGGCGACCATAAACACAACGCAACAGCTATCGCCGAGGAGTATTAATGTTGACCCGGACTTCATCCACCCTCTAAGCGCATCTGACGCAGTGACCTGAGTAGGTCTCTCGTGTACCTGGAATAGAAAATCATTAACCAATCACCGACTGCAACTTTGTACGATGCTGGATGAAACTAAGAAAGCGTCGCTGAAGCCGAATCAGCGCGTCTACCTTCTGAGACGGCATCTGATCCCGAGAACGAACCACCTGTTAGTTTTGAACCGAATACACCGAAACATACTCAAAGCTGTGGATTGTATAATTCGTCAGTTTGTTCAGCAGTAGCTCCGTCTTCTGAATGACACTAACCAACTACATCCACATTTCAGTTCACTTAGGTGGTCTAGACATTCCGAGTTTGTGCACCAATATTCCTATCTCGCGTAAATCACGAATAAAAAACTGCCCTTCAGTCAACGTCCAGTTTTGAGTAGCGCGGTCAAAGATGATTCGTTTGGCTCTATCACGAGGGACGTTATTGTCCCGGTGCGCGTTCAGGGTATGGTAGTGAGGAACAAGGAGGAGGCCTATGTGACGTGGATGGATAAGCTTTACCATATGTTGGACGGTCGTAGTCATCACGAATTGTCTTGCTCTCCATTCTCTCACTGTTGGCTGTTGAATCAAGACCGCATTTTCCGCAAACTCCTTATTGGCGCCACCCAGCCCACTTGTGGTCTTCTGAGGACCAAGGCCCTGACTTCTCGAGGTGGCCGAGGTGACCACCCAGTTCTCTGTCGTGGCAACTACGGTCAACCAGAAAGCATCGCTCATATTCTCCAACTGTGTTGCAGACATACGATGGTACAACCGCGTGGCGAAGTACCTGGAGAAAATACTTTACAATCGGGGTTACGCAGTCCTGGAAGAGCTACGAGTACCAACCGTGAGCTCGTCCATCGGACCCAACATTATTGCGGTCCGTGTCGGCGCAGCTGTGGTACTGCGCGTCACTATATTGGGCGGCTTTCGGAGTTAGTTGGCCTGGGTGGACAAGGTTGTGAAGTACGAGACTGACTCTCATAATGCCTCTAATCAGTCGGTCTTCCATACCATGGACTGTGGCGTGTACTCTATTCCTCATTCACCTGTGATCATCAATTTTCATGGTATAATGTATCCATCTTGCAATGCGATACTTCGAGTGGGACTGCTCTCCAATGCAGTCACTGATTTGTGTCTCCTGATTGTTCTAGGTTTCTTGAAAATTCATACACATTTATGTGGGGAACTCGGCGTTGACTGTTGCTACCTTCTGACGGTTGTCTCACTATGAAACACATTTCTTCGTCCTGATACATGAGGCATGACTGTGAGCATCCTTGTGCTCTGAAGTGTTTTTGATTTTGAAAGACTCCCTTTTTACTTTTATCCTCTCTTTTGGCTAATTCATCACACAAGTAGATTTCATTTGATGACTGGAATTATTAACGTTTGTTACTCCAATAGAAGGATTTGTCAATTGTTCGGTGTTTTTAACCATGCAGCATCCTACATTTAACTGACAGTTTGCTTTAATTATCCTTCGTTCACAATTTGTTGTTTAAAATTTTGTGTCTCTGCTTGCTCTTCATTTAAACGAATCTGTGTAAATTGCCTTCCAACATAAACTATAACTAATGGCCAATGAAAGCGTTACATTAACTTGATTGCATAGTTCATTAGGAGGAGTCACCACAATGACAAGGTTGGTGACAGTATGTAGGATTCCTTCAATAATCCACTTTTAAATCATATCATATCCCGGTATCCAAAGTTTGTCATTTTTCTGTAACATCTGAGGTGTGGGAGTGACAATACTAGATTTTTTGTTTTGTTAAGTGACAAGTGTGAATGAACCCCACAGCATTGTCTTCCATTTTTTAAGTAATAGCTGGTCGTTTAGATTGTGTTACTAGTGCGTGAATATGATGTTCGATAACCATTCTCCGTTGGACCAGTAAGCAACGGTCCATCTATTTTGACACGAAACTTTATATTATCCAAGTTGTCACCAATGACCGATAGAGTAAGGTTATCTTCAGTAACATGGCAGCATAAAGCAACTGTAATTCTTTATTTAGACTTTTTCTTTGTGCCACGTGCTTTCCCTTTGAGTGTAAATCTATCCTTAGGAATCACGTGGTAGAAGAGAGTTTTTATTATAGACGAATATACGTACAGAGTATAACCTTCGATCATCGATTCTGTACCTATTTACATATCACCTACAGTGAAAAAGGGCACTTCATTTGGCTCGAAAAGTTGACCAATGCTGACTTAAAAGTTTCTCACCTATTTAGTAGGAGATGTATATAGCCACTTCTTCCAACTGGCTTTCTTAAGCCTAAAACAACTTGAACACTTTCCCAGTTTTTCCTCGGTATCTTTTGAAGCGTATCAGTGTTGACTGAGTACGCTCATTTTGCGTTCAGTTTGCCTACCGTTCATCGACGTCTGTGACTTTTTTAAATACTCAACACCCAAGCCTTGGTTACTCCTGAAACTTGTGAAGCACAGTTCGAGGAATTTTCACCTGAACACAGATTCTATTCTTGGGGTCTCTTTTTCAGATACATGAAGTCGCGTTTTCTCACATTACAAAGAGTTTGTTAACACTTTCGCAGTCAAAAAGACGAATTAATCTCCTAGATCACACCTTACCCGGTCGGTGACCTTCAACGCATCTGGCCTATCAAACTGGTATCAGTCGAATACAACAGTCGTTTAATAAAAACGTCTAAGATTCGATACACACATGCACTAGCCAACCTAGAAGACACAACTTAGTAATGTGACGCACAAACACTGATTGATGACTAGACTGAGAGCTGAGTTCTGTTCATGTGAATCATGTTACTGCTCAAGGTACAGTACATTAGACGACCAGGCGTCTTACTGCCATGATCATGCATCACCTTAGTTTATTATAGCCTCTGCTCTCTACTTGCCGACGAGTCGTATACATGCGCGTATGTGTGAAATAAACTCCACGTATTGCACCGTCAAATGTGGTTGAAAGTGTGCATCATTCTGCAAGCAATGTACGTCATTGACTCGGTGATCGATATTCGTGTGATTAGTTACTACACCTATCAGGTAAGTGAACTTTAATGAGGGCAGGACACGCAGAAATTGAAGGCGGTCGCTATTGTCGGTGGGGTTGGCCTCTTAGGAAGTAGTAAAACAATGGAAAAACTTAGGAAACCAAGCGAACTTTGTTGTGTTCCTGCGATGGAGTTTGCTATATCTGAAGGGTAGCAACCTTTGTTTTCACTTCACTAACCACCTGATTCGGCACAATATGGAACTTACTAACTCGTACTGTTGGCAAACTACAAAAACAGTCGTTATGTCAACATACTGAAAATTTTCGTACTTCTGTCATGTTTTCTCTCGTGTTGCTGATGTTACAAAACTTGGGTTGCGTCTCCCTCCAAAGTCACATGTGTTAAAGATCAGTTGGAAAAGCTTAATCGATTTTTGCGCTTGAACCATACTCAGGTGGTCATCCCCAGGATAATAGTCAATAAACACATATATAGGGGAGGTACTTTAATGTTGTTCATCAGAACGCAAGCAGGGAACGTGGCAAATCCGTAAGACAGAGAGGCTGGAGTACGCATATGTGTGTACAGCTCGTTGCTGCGTTACTAAAGTGTTCGAACTAGTCGTTCATCGATTCTAAATAAGCACCATCTCAGGTTAAATAGCCTGTAACGTGAGTCTCCCATGACCTTTAGCTGAGCAAACCAAGTGCAGAACCACTCAGTCGGTGTTTATCAGAATGATGGGTGTTCTAGAAATTTAATCGACACTGAAACTATGCTCTAGTAATAACCATACAGCGAACACACACGGAACTAATTCACTTACTAGAAGGTGAAGAAGGTGTTCCCTCTTAATCTACACTAGATTCAGTGGTGCTTTGATTAGACTGACTGTTACATTTTTGATTCACCACTCACTTAATCATTCAATTTTTATCGATTGGATACATGATTGAATACATGTTGACTTGACTGCTAAAAAGGTGACGTAGCTTTTAACAGACAAATTAATAATACAAGCTCAACAATGATTTTTTGTGTACTTTCGGTGACTGACTTGAACCAACCAGCACTTTTGAAAATAATCCAAATGCATCAAATTATAATTACGTGGCTTCATTTATTGGGGTCCTAATTACAAGCGGTGCCATATTTCGAAAAGACAGTGTAATATTAAACACGTTCTGCTGAACATAAATGGCTATTTTTCGCACCAGCTTACAGTCCAAATCTCAGTCATGCCTAGTAAGTTATGGAAAATTCTTACTCAACAACTACTGTTCTGCTCCAGAATGGCTACTGAGAATAAGCACCCACTCTTCGAGGTAGTTTAGAGCGATACAAACGTTTTCTGCTAGGTAACTCCATTGAAGGATCAAACCTACTAGACCCACAAAGTTGGCAGTCTTTGGATTTGAACTAGTCCATCATCTTTCAGAAAGAACTGTGCAGCAGTTGATTTGGACTGAACAAAACGGGCTTACTCAATGTACTCAAGTCGCATCACGAAAGTGCATGAAACCGTTAGCGAACGATCGTTGTTCATCGCGTTGGTATGTTAAGATCTGATATGTGCTTGATTAGGGAATTTATTACCAGGCTTATTCGGCGTTAATTCTGTCGCGTGAACCACTTCGAACCGAACCTCGCCAGATGGAGTATGTGACGTGTGAACAATGTTCATCAGAATAGAACATTTTAATATGCTGACAGCAGTCTCATCCTGACTTCACTATCTTTCATGAGCGCACGATTACTTTGACGCTTTTTATCCGCTATCCTGCGCTAACATTAAATGGATTGTATGGAGGTAAAACGCTCTTCATCTCAAGGAAGAAAACCTGCATTTGAGAACCATTTTTATACTAGTCGGAATATGTCCCTTGTGGAAAAAGATTGCATTAGACAAAATTGCCGGAGTCTGCAGTTCCGGTAACGTAATAAAAATGCTCTAAAACATGACTGAAATAGAATCGACTATATCATCATGCAGCCAAACAAGGCCGACCCATTCTGCTACTACGACATGGTGGTCAGAATTGTACACTGTATCCATCAAGAAGGTTATGCTGACTAGGACATCAAACCTGCATGGAAAGAGTATGTTTGACGAGTCAACAAGAAAGTAGTCAGAAGAAAAACGGTTACACTCATATGGTTATACGTTGCATTACTGCTAGCTCAACAGGGCCGGATTATTAAGCACCATCCTACGGACATACAGCGGAATAATTTTTGCAGTTACGGCACTACTTTCTTTTGAATATGAATGAATGAGGTTAAAAGGGATACCACCGAAAAGCAACGCACTCCGATAGTCTAACGGTTGACAATGGCCGCCGGTGTGTTACCTAACATAATCGAAACTCATGCCTGATATAGCTTCGAATACATCGACTGTACGCAATAGTGAGCAGCGGTTGACATTGATAGTCTGTTCACTAGATCCCAAGGCTATACACGTTTCTTACTAGCAGATGCATCAGGCTTTTGAGTCATCAGCTCTGTATAAAGTCTACCAGATAGCCTCACATCCTGTCACACCGCAGTTCAAACATCTGGGTGACAGTCTTGCAATGAGATCACTCAAAATAACCTCCTTTTGTAGCACAAATGACCGGAAAGTATAAGACGTTGTCTTTGCCATGATAAAGAGTCCCACTGATTTTCACTTTCTTTATCCTTTGCTTCTAATTTCCCTTTCCTGAAGTCAAGGCAAACATTGGAGCTTTAGATGTCTAACCTCTCCGACGAATACGTCAGCAAGCCTCTCTATCGAGAACACTCTCAAACCTGAAACTGGACGTGCTCTGTCTCCGAAACGTGTCATAGCGATCCTAAGATTAACATTCACGTGAATTCGCCATTGGATAATGCAGTGGACCAAACATTCTCTCCCAGTGTCACCAGCGATGGTTAAGCCGAAGTACACGGTCAAGCTAAAGTGAGGATTGCACTAAGCTCAAAATCAGAGGAGAACTTACTCGACTGGATCCCACTGAATGTTCACTAATGTACAATCAGGTTTACCGTATCAGGCAAAGTCGGCGGACGCAAACCAGAAAGATGTTTGTTTGTTCAATGTGTATATGCTGCAATAAACAATAGTTCAGATGCCATCAAGAGCACATTTTACAGTGCTGTATTTGGTTTATGGGACAAACTCAGAATACGAATATCACTTTGTTTGTTGAGGATATGAACTGATCGTCTAAATCCAGAGCAAAAGTGATGAGGCAGGTGGTGTGTTCGGTTTCCCGGAGCGACACATTGACTAAGACAATTGGCTAGAAAAAATACTGCATATTTCAACCTAAACGACCTCAGCGTGAGTCGTGCACCTCAGCCATAGAGGAAGAGCGATCACATCGCCGCCTGCTATCGGTGGCGCCACTTCAATAAAGATTGTCATTTATTTTGAAAAAAAAAAAACAATCCCGCAATCCTGTTTTTCGCGCCCGTTTCGATTTATCGTTTACTGTATTGGAGCAGTTTCCTGATCGGAGAAATTTCAACCATTCAGGCTCATGCACAAGCTGCTGCAAACGGAGTTTTGGCCGATCGGCATCAACCAATGAAAAATTAACAACTGATACATCATATTTATATGTAGAAGGCGGTGGTAAGAACAAGTTGTTCGAATGCGTTTCCGATTTAAACAATCGAATTGCTTAGGCAAAGATCTTGGGACGAAACACCGAACAGGCTAATCAGAACGCGACGCGCTTGTCACCAAACAGCGATCGTTAATGTAGACACTGTTGGTTGTCTGTGAACGAGGCATAGTTTTTCCATTTAACTGAGATTGTTTAGTGTCGTTCACACCACAGTTCTGATTTTTCTCGACTCAATAGTCGATTACGCGACATCGCTCAGAGATCATCTGCCCACAATCCTCCAATGTTCAGTTGAAACTGGCACACGAAACGCCTATCAAACTGCACTGACAGTTAATCTCCTCGGATCACAAAAGTGGAGGGATCCAAACGCTCAACGGACGTAAATCTCAATGAGACTGCAGGCCTCTTGCGAGGAGATATGTTTCAAAGAAACATTACAGATATGACAGAAATGGATTTCTGCTAACTGTACAAAACTTCTGAACAAGCATCGACGGATCCACCTGAAACTGAATCTTACAAGGACCATCATGAACTGAACTGCGCAAAAACCGTACAGCCTACTTGTCCGACCGAGCCAAAAATATGGAGAAGATATTTTCATCGGGATGCTGTTTTTCATTATTTGTGGTTGTATTGGTCGTCAGCAGAGTGTGTAGTGAGAATAATTGTGAAAAAGATTACTCCACTATTTAAGACTGGTCGCTGGACGAGTTGAGCTCTTTGAGGCACAATCCAGCTGGTCTGGACAAGCTCTTGTAACTGTGAATGATGGGGAGTTTGTATTTGTTTATGACTTTCCGAGAAACCGAAGTGACTGTGTAGCTTGAATTGTTGGAACCTAACAAGGCCCCATGTCCGAGGCTGCTTCTTCCAGCTCTTTTCAAAGTTGATGGAGAGAGATCGTTGTTTGAAACAATCATACTCCGTCTTATATTGAAAATTGCACGGGTGCCCATCTACGGACATTCACGTTTTCAGAAACGTGTCAAAGCATCATGTGACAATCACAGGGTTATTAGCCCTGTCTCAATCGCATTCAAGATACTCACGGGTCTCATAATACGGCAGTTTCTGAACAAACACAGAGCACCAAATAGAAGAAGAAAACAGGTGAATTTCCGGTCATGTCTTGGGTGTATCGAATTTTCACTGTCTCACTGTGATTGGCATGGGAGCATAGGTACTCGTTTTCTCTGCTAACGGTCGAGGCACTTGTGAGCTTAAAGACTTCTTTTGACCTGGTTGTGCGACAAGCTTCCTTGGGCTGTTTTCATCGCAGAATAATTCCAACCTGAGTGCAGAGTGTGAGCGTATGGGCGGTTATTTTGAAAGTACTCCACGCCGAGCGGCTTTATAAAGGAATGTCCGATCTCCCTTTCCTGTTCAGCTTTGTGGTGGACGATATACTGGAACGAACACTCAGAATTTTGGACGATCTTAGAATTGAGATTCTGCTAGATAATCAGCAGACTACCACATTACTTCACTTCTGTTTTTCTCAGTCCGAGCGTCGATATGACCATTTTGGCAAGTGTGGTTTCGATCGTTCCCAGTCTGATTATTAGATGTTCGTCTCGTTCTGGTTAACCACCCAGACATTCTAGTCCGTCAACACTTTCATTGATCAGGTTCTCACTAGAACACGGTGTACAGCAATTTGTCACCTCTGTGTAGATAAAATTATCCGTCATGTACTCAAAAGCATGTGTACAAGTGTAAGAGCCTTTCTTTACTTAGCTTTGTCAAATCACTGCATTGTAACGTGTTGTAGAACGCGAAAACCCGGATTCGAGTGTTGGCTGACAGTGCTTATTATCATGTGTACACCATTTACTGATCGGTACACTCGTTACATGCACCCAATCCTAGTCAGTCACATAGTTTTCTGGGCGGGAGTGGTTTCACTTTCGTTGAAAAGGTGTACGATCTATAGTAGCAAAAACATTGAATACATCTAATGGCTCAATATAATTTTGATGCTGGGATTCTCGATATATTGTTGAGTAGGGCGGATGTGAATAATTCTTGATGACATATTTTTGACATATCGATCAATGGCGATTTGGGAGAGTAATGAAGAGAAATCTTGAGCCTAGATTACCTATGTCTAAAAGAATGATTGTCATAAGCTCTTATCATCTACATAACGCAACCGTAAAATTCGTCGTACAGAGTTGAAAAAGACTATCACTAGTATACTTTCGTTGTTCGTATTGGATAATGCGTTGTATATCGGTATACTCCTAATAAAAAGGCACAACATAGTCATTTATTCGGTGGCAAGATTATGTGATCTTCACAGGTTTCTATGGTGCTTTCAAGTTGATACACTGCCGTGAAATTGACTAGTCACGTGGACACCCGGTGCCTGAGCACTTGAAATGTGACATTACACGGTCTACATTGCAGTTACCCTGTTGCTTTGATGGTGGTCTATGCGTGAACAAATTGCCATATTGACTAGGCCCCTTACGATTGGCGATTCATTTGTCATTTGCTTTACCCATGCGTTTGCACAGGTGCAGACGTTCTGTTGCCTTTTGTCTTTTCAAATCAGCGTGGCAACACCTTAATTAGTACATTGCACATCATGTTAACAAATGAATACTTTGACGAAGAATTAGCTGCATCTGTTCAAACATTAAGATTCTCCCCCATTTCGAAAATGACCATCTCATCTCTTGGCATGTGCAAATGTGGGATAGATTTCTATTCATAAGGATCCAGTCATGTGAAGTTTTGTTCATACATAGCCGCCAACAAAGCGACCTGACAGTTGCAGTATCCATATGGTGATACACACATCCGGTGTTCAAAGCACCTAATGTTCCCAGGAACAGCCAGTATTAGGGCAGCAGAGTAGCCTGAAAGCTCACCACAACCTGAGGCGGCTGTATAACGTCGTTGTGTCTTTTCGTCTTATGTTTACATATAATTCGTTTTCCATAAAAGCTATTCTGATAGCTTTTGTTCGTATATTGCGAAAGCTGGCTGTTATCACCCGGTTAACAACAACGATATTTCCATATGATGAGCTGGACTAATGGTTCTATTCCGAGTGTTTATCGCTGATGAGAAGAGCTACACTGGTTGGAACCGCATCAAACTCGGATCATAACTCTAGGAGATATGTACGTGTACCTACACTATTGAGCAGAAAAATGGGTTTGTTTAAGCATCATCAACATTTTGTCAGCACTGACCGGAGGTCATAAGCTTCCGGCCGTTGTAGCCCGCACGCCGTATCGACCTGATATTGCCAGAGAAAATTTCACTACTGTTTCTCAGCATCAACATGTGGAACGTTAAGACAATTGCTAGTAACTTTAAAATAAATAAGTGAAATATGGTTTCCATTAGTTCTTAGAATTTGGTGTGAACCTTTCAAGAATCTCAGTGACGTCGTTGGTTTGGTCCATGCTCGTTCTTTGGTTTCGAGTGCACCTTTCTAACGGTCAAACCTATATTCTCCGTTTGTTCTGAGGTCCACTATGTCACATTAGTGGTCGCCAAGTACCCAAGGAAAAGCAGGCCAGACAAGTTTATCATGTCCACTGATATCTGATGTAGCCTAACGCGTACATTGGTAAGCCCAACTGGAGGGGAGATTCGAGGTTTACTATTGTGTGCACGCGTGATTCACATGACCCACTCAAGTGGCATTGTTTGTCTGACGCTCAGCCAAATATGCTGTTCTGTTCAGTGGCACACGTGGTCCCTCATACATTCTGGTATTCTGGTCAGATTTTGGGATGACCCTAGCTATTATGTAGCTATTCTTACGAGCTATTTCGTGATACGTGTTAAGGTGGATACCTTATTCGGTAGTATGAATTAGCTCTGCTTTTATCTTACAATCTTATATGCATTAAGTTGTCACGTCGTCCTGACCAAGGAAGTAATTTC
The DNA here is from genome assembly GCA_013368495.1 of Paragonimus heterotremus. Taxonomy (NCBI): domain Eukaryota; kingdom Metazoa; phylum Platyhelminthes; class Trematoda; order Plagiorchiida; family Troglotrematidae; genus Paragonimus; species Paragonimus heterotremus. Next base: position 10,164 of record LUCH01003630.1, on the reverse strand, counting down.
TGAGTTGCCCACATCACACTATCCGACATAGAAGGACACGAGTGCATTCTAGTAACGGCCGTTTCAATTCTGAGACTATTTTGGTGTTAAATACATGGAGGTGACATATTATGGCTGCAACCGTCCTCAAAGGAGTACAAATTTTCCCCGGTCACTGGCAACAAAACGATTTATTCGATTTCCACGAGACTTAAAAGATTTCCTGTGCTTCTTACATGAGGAGAAAGTGACAGGCTGAACGTTAAATGGAACTTTAAAGGAAACCTTTTTATAACCATTTCGAAGTTGAAAGTAGCCACAACTTTGAACTCCCAGTGATAACGCTACTTTAACAGAAAAAAAATGAACTTGAGACGATTGTCTGGAAAACTAATAGAGTGGGGTGGCTTTCCGTTTCTAATGCCATGTGCAGCTGAACTCTTTCGGAAAATATCATCATACTGATACAAGACCCAACACTCAAGCGCCTCTGTATCCCATTTTCGGGAATGCAGTCTTGATGTGCCTTTTTGAATTAATGTTCAACTATTTGCAGCACAGCGAACAAGAAGCTGACAAAAAGAAGCACAAGATGGATGTTTGCAGTCTAAACAAAATCACTGTAACGTACGGTTGTAGATGGGAAACTCTTAAGGCTTTTCTACAATATACGTGGTTTTTCAGTGTGCAAAACTTTCCACTCTAAACCAAAGCAGATGCAGAATGCAGTACTGGAAATCCATACTAGAATAAATTATTTCTTCTAGGACTTGGAACTGCTCTGGTTTCTCCGTATTTACAGAGGGAAAGGATTTTCGAGATGTAGATTTTTCACAAATTTTTTTGTGTATCGTGCTACCTCAAGAAAAAGAGAAAGAAATGTCACGATTGCCTGCCTAACCAAGACTCTGGGTGGCATGCAACATGTTACGAACGCAGAGAGAAGGCTTACAGATCTCAAGCTTATGCTACCGAATACCGACATTCTTGGTGGAACTGTTCATACTCAGAAACCTCATTGATGTGGGTTAATTTGTTTTGTCTGAATACATGGATTTTTATGATTCTCATTGTCTGTCTCAGATCTCTTGTGACCTGAAGGATGAACAGTGCAACTAAATTTTAAACGTAACGCAAGGGTTTAATGTAGAAAAGTAAGTCGCGATTTCGTGGATAGTGGGTTTAAAAAATACTGTCCTCAAATGACCCCAGCAGAGGAGACGAGTGTCCTCGGAGGACAACGAAATTGAAACCCTTTCCTTCTGGATATACTGTGAGTGGCTATATTAAACGTACCCCACCCTTACGTACGTTTAACTACGCTTAGGTGGCATGGGAATCGACTCGGATCTCTTACAAGCGTATCCTGTTTGGCAAAATTAGGCAGGAAAACGGGTAAATTCGACGAGAAGACGATGCATATGGTGTAATGCTACTCGAAGGCCACCTCCCATAACAGACAAATCAATATTTATTTTGGACCACCACTGAGGAGAACTCCACATGATAAAAACAGCCGGCCAGATGTTTGTGACGCAGCTCACACACTCCCAGCGCGAAGCATGAACATGACTCAACAATCTCGCCTCGGGCGTAATGAGTCATTTTATAAGTGCATGACGAACTGGCGATACGGACTGAAATGAACTTTAAGGATCCTCTTGATAATCAAACAGTCACACCATTCAGCCGTATTTCTTGTTTGGTTTGAGTACTGGCGCGGGAGCATTTTTTGACCTCACGTGCATACTAATTTTCAGTAGGGCTTAACCCGACATAAGACGCTGAATGTGAAGAAGGCACCTCATGATTGAATAGGAACCTGCGATTGGACAGATTATAAGTAGCTATTAGTACTTTTGCACACCGGAACATTGAACAAAGGTAAGGTTAAACGAGTTGACAACAACCAAACAAGGGTCTTCGTTTTAGAAATGTTAAAATCATGAAAGTACCAGTTGGCTTTTGTATGACAGGCAGTTTCGTTGTGAGTAGTATACTACTCACGAGTAGTATATTACCCACAGGCAACGTTCAGGAACAGAAGAGTAAGCTCCGAACGCCAGGAAGACGATGGACAAGAATAGACTACCAGAATAGTGTATAGGCTCTATGGCAGGAGTTTCACCAAGGGGAATGAGGACGTACTACCACCCAATCTATGTGAATGCATGTTTGACCTGCAAATGAGTGTACGCGTTTGTGGTTTGCTTTTTGACATGAACTATACAGAAGTTTGCGCAATAAACGAATTCTCAGGCCAAGCGTGTTTTGAGGTCACAACAAGCTACCTATACAGACCTAGGTGTACAAGATCAGTACTGTTTCCCTAGATGATATCGAGTTTGAACAGGTAGTGCAGCCTGTTTTGGGGTGTTTCACTAACCAGCTCTTGGGCTAGAAGTCCCATCGCCATATTTGTGTTTAAGTGTGGCTTTCGCATGGTTATTTGTGTTCAATCGAATTGGTGAATGCCCCTGCATGCACCTGGTGTAAAAACGACGACGTTGGCTTACTGGTTGTGAGACCGGGGAAAATCCACTAAAATTGTTGAATTAGGTTTGATTGACATGAGTCTGTCACAGTAAGCATCGATAACAAGTCTCTGATCAGCGTTTGTTGGAACATGTTGATCGAAGCACAATGTGTGACAAAACAACATGATAACGAGATCTGATCTGTCTGAAATCTCGTTCGTCGGATAGTCGCAGAGTATATCGATTTGAGTACTACATATCACATCTAATAAGTGCTAAACAATTCCGTAGCCCAATTTCGTCTCGTGTCCATCTCATCTCTCTATTTGCAACACCTGCTGTTCAATAAAACTGGTTTCAACGTAGCAGGCTTGCATACACAGGTACACTGCACAGTCGGAGCTTTATGTGTGTGTGTGTCCTATCTCGGATGAATCGATTAGCAATACACACAGGTACCCAAATGTGCACACTGAACTACGTCTACAGGTACATAAACATCGTACTAAATAAACTACGATGATGCACTCTGATTAGGCGTACTTTCAAGCTTGAACATGCAAATTCTACAGCTGAAAGCAAATATTGCACTTATGTTGTTGTCACGTTAAAATAGCTTGTAAATGAAAACGATCGTCTAGACGCATCAGTATGGATGTAACTCAAATTGGAGTGGATCTATCGGAACTGATTCACTCCACTTCTATCAAGCATGTTAATCGATGTTTTCTGTTGGGTTAATAGCGGTGCATTGTGTGCTTAAAAACTGTCTGAGACTTAAACCGCAACTTATTTTAATCAGTGAAACCAGCCTAACATAGCCTTTTATGGCCTGGTACATGCTTATGATAATTTTTGATCTAAATCCCCGTTCAGCTAGGCACATGAAGTTTTGAGGGTGTTCTGAAGCACTTATCAGTTGGAGCATCCTAACTGAACGATTGCATCGCTCATGGGATTGGACCTGAGTCACACAAGGAGTGCTTCTTTTGCTCCTTATGTCAGCAATTGTACCTCGAGAGATGCCCGTCGGCTATGGTTGAGATCACCATTTTGAGCGAGCTATTTGAATGTAGAGTTTGGGTCCATCCAAATAAGTGATCTCAAAATCATTGTAAGTAGACAGAAAGGCCGTACAAACATGAACCAGGTAGGTAAAACAACATAAAGTTTAGATGAGGACTGTCGGAAAACGGCACTCGAAAAACAGAACAAGTAAAGAGGATTACGATGTTGAAGCCATCCGCTACAGGATCGATGCTATGCGGGCTAGAGTATCTACCGTCCCACAATTATGAACTCGGAGGTTAAACCATTTCCTAGGAATTCCATCTGAAAGACTTATCCAAAGGGCTTAGTAAAACAGATTTCCGAACCGAACGAAGACCAGCATACATGGAGAAATGCTAATATGAAGGATGAGGATGCGATATTTCCCTGATGAACTGTGCCAACACGATAATTTTTCTATCAAACGATGAATGATAAAAATATGCTTTCATAAAAAACAACTCCACAAGTTACTGAAGGACTGATCCAAAACCAACACATTTCTCGTTGAATTTGGTCACGCCATGATGTTTTTGGATTCAACGTGCCATTTGTGGACTTTGACGTGACATTTTATAGCCTTCCTGCCAGAACGATAGGGTTTGCTTGGCATGTCTCAGTTTCGTAGTCTATTCGTTGTGCCGTGTCGTTACTCTTCCTGCCAACATGTCTCATGTGACCATTTTATTCGTGCCGACATCGGCTTGGATAACTCGTTAAAAATTTCGTCGAACTCGAGGTGCTTTGTTCTCTGGAACCCTCAGCTGTCTTAAAGGTTGTCATGCGCAACCTGGACTTGACGAAATATTTTGCTGGGACAGGATCGCAACCAGGAGAAACAACTATCGATCCTGAAGCTGTTATTGTACTTTACTGATGATACGCTAGCTGAAACTATCACACGTAGACTCACAAGAGCAGTTAGTGCAACATTGTATGCCGCTAAATTACATGTTCATTTCACGTCCAATCCGGTTTTGTACCCACGCCTAAAAGACAAAGTGCCTGTTTATGCAGCCTCCTTTCCCGTATACTCATTCATTTGTTCCTGTGGAACCAGATATGTTGGCCATACGACCAGACGCTTATCAGAACGGGTCCGGGAACACCACCCAGCTTAGCACAACAGTGAAATAACGAAATTTGTCAACAGTGCTATACTATCACATCTGGTGGATTCGATTCACTCTGTCAATGTGACGGACGCATTTCGCCCAATCTACCGAGTTAAAGCCACCCAGTCGAGGGCAGTGAGGAGTAGGATTCTGTCCACAGCTGAAGCTATTGGAATTCGCCTGTACAACCCATTCCTGTGCGCCCAGAAAAGTTTTGTTCAGACTTTGAATCTGCCATGGCCAACCCTACACCCTGTTAGCCTGTCAAGACACTTGATTGCAGCGTGACATTGAACTAACTGACCTCATTAACCACCCGTTCCCCGTCTACCCCCTTTAATGATTCACCTGTAAAATTCGTGATATAAATGTGATGTATTTAGCCTGATGAATCACTGAAAATGAGCTTGTTCGCTACACAGCACTTTTTATGTAGATAGTATTGAATATTATTAGACTGATGTACGTTTTTCTTCAATTTTACAAAGTTATCATCCCGCTCATCTTGAATAACGTGAAAAAAGAATCGCTATGCTATCTACTTAATATTATTCCACTACACATTAACCAAAATTTTACCTTAATGAAACAGTATTACACAATTGGTTGCTCACATTCCATACTTCAATCAGAGCTGATTGCATTCGCTAAGTATACGGACGTACCAATTACTTTTAAAGATATGATAATCTACCGCCAGGCTAACATCATCGTTACGAACAGGCTGAAACAAAATAACTAATTAGCACATAAAACGTATATTCATATGAGCTGCTCGAGATGTGGTCCGTCGTTTTGCCAACACAGAAGTATTTTCCTTACGCATGATAACAGAAGATGTTGCCAAGCCATAACATATGCTGAATTGCATTCCGAAATTATGATCATTTTGAGTTCCCTCAGTAATTTGGAACGTTGCCTGTAGACCATGTGCTTGAAGTAGCCCAAAGGGAAATTTCCAGTGAACTAATATCTGCCAACCGTGAGGGGCACTCTCATGTGAACAGTCAACTGATACCAGTCCGTCAACACTCGAACGTTTCATCCAGATGTTCACGTACACATACAGCACAGGGTGGTGTTGCACATTCTTGGTGAAATGAAACATATCAAAATACTCTGAGTTATTCTATTGTTGCTATTACCTTCAGATGCAGCATATGGAAATGCGTCTGCTCTAGTTTGTGAATGATTATGAGGAGACTGGTGTTATAAGCAACGTTTTCGTCGAAGAAGAAGAAGAAGAATAAGAAAGGTCCGACAATGCGTTCTCAAACAATCTCCGCCCAAACCGTAAACTTTTGGCCCTAATAACATCGGACGCCAAAACTTGGTTTCTGTATGATTCCACTTACAGTGAATATTGATTCATTACTAACTATTGTCGAATACATAAATCCCTGTCTGAAAACTGTCATGTCCACAAGAAATCGTTTGTGTACATCCTATAATCGAAGGTTCTGTCATCTGGCCTTCAGGTATAGTTGATACTTGTTTCTTCTGAGTATCCAATATACAGCGGACATCGATATGTCACATTCTTAAGCGAGTTGACAGAAGTCCTCTCAGGGGCTCTTGTTCACAGATTGTAGAACATCACGAGCGGAAGAATCGCTTGTTGATGTGCACGGTAGATAGATTACTTGCTGATCGTGAACGATACCCTCTGCAACAAACGTTTTAATCAGCCTTCGAACTGATTTACAAATAACCGACCACTTACCCACGTGACCTACACTGAACTTGCTAGTGGTCTCCACCGCACTTCCACTACAGGCAGCATACCTGAAAACCAGTACAACACACTGTTCACTAGTCAGATTGCCAACATCGTACTTTTAATCGCAGCCCACCCTCCAACATGACAATAACTGTCCGACAAAGTAAACTTTGCAAAGTGTGGTGCAAAATAAACCAAACATTGATCAGACATACATAGAACTAACCAGTTGCACGAGGGCCTATGCTTTCGACACACCTTCGGTGTTGCTATCGATAGTGAACCATATTCAGAGACATTCACATTTGTAGTGTGTACAATCCTAGAGCGACCAGTTTGCGAACAAACGTAAGTCATACGGACTGAACGTTACGTCCTTAACTCGGTCCAGTACGAACAGCACAAACTTGTATCGACATGACGTCCTAAACAGTGAACGATCGATCAAATTCCGTATGGGGCGAACGTTTTGTGTCGCACTAAACTAAAAGGACTTCGCATTTTGAACGTGTCATTTTTCCGGGCAACACACATTTGTATTGAACAAAGCAGCCCAGGTAGGAAATAATTTTTGAAATATCTGCCCGTGTCGATCTCGAAGACGCGGTGAGTGGTCTTCATTATGACCGAACTTGTCAAGTAAGACACTGATAGGAAGCGGAATGACACAACTAACATAAGTCGGTCTGTGCTTCGACAGCACGGCCATATAAGATCGTATCACAGTGCACAATTAGCGTTGGCACACGTAAAAACGGCGTGGTAAGTCTACGATTCTATGAAAAAGTTGCTGCGTTCCAACCAAATTCTTAGTAATTTATACATTCATTTTGCTCACAAACGCAGCCTTTTATTGTCTGTCGTTCTACAGAAAAATTATCGTGTTGGCACAGTTCATCAGGGAAATATCGCATCCTCATCTTTCACATTTGCACTCATCCATGCATGCTGGTTCCCAGCCTAGCGTCGCCTTTCAGACGCCTAGAAGGTTACGGAGACGTGTGTGAACGATCGGGTGTTATCGATCGTGGGCCGTGGTTGCCAAAACGTTGGGACGACGGGGCTAAACTATTTGATCTAAAATACTCGTACACTCCGCTGGCAACTAGTCTGGTTGTGGTTACAACGGTGTGTTGTGTCCCTTCACTAACCGACTCGGAGACCTGTTTTTGAGTGAGCCTTTCAAATGGAGTTCCGATGAAATGGTTTGAATCCCGGATTCTGCATCCGGGTCCACATTTGTGAGATGATCAGCAATTTCCAGCTTCAGCTCATTATAACCACGGGGTTCGGTGCATTTCAGATCCACTTCGAGACTCGAAGGGACCTCCACATACCGCGAACCTCTTAGGTCAACTTCAGCGTCGTTACCGAGGCACGTATACTGACGCCTCAGTTGTTATCTGAGTGACTCAGTTCCTACCACGCGAATGGTACAGAATGTGGCTACCAACCTATGGTACCCGCGAATCAACCTTTTATCGGTTAGCGGAAATACTTGGTTATGGAGTGATTGCGTACGAAAACCAGACTAACGTTAAGGGTACTCGACAGACCCACCCAAAGTTGAGTAACCGGTTCAGTATGCTATCGGTAACTACGCATCAAATATTTCCAGCTGGGAACCTTGGATTATGACTGACGAAAGGAGCCAGCGCAGCTGATAAATTGTCGACTGTTCTTCATATGTATAAAAATGGGGGGTAACGGCCTGTCGGATCACAAAATTCCACTGTCGGTGATTCATTCTCGTCGTCGCTGTTACCGCCCTTCTTATAACCCAGTTGGCCCTCAAAGAGGAGTTAGAGACTAATCACCCCTCTTTATGAAAGCTAAACTATTCCCAAGGGTCTGATATCCCTCTCGTTTGGAAATACTGAACCGGACGAATGTTGTGAAGCCATGCATATACCTTCTGTTTCGCAACAGAAACGTGAGTTTTTAGATAATCCATGTTCATGTTGTCACAGAATGGGTGAAAATTGCACGTGGAATGAAAAATAATGTTGTGTCCGAGAAATCAGGTCAGGTTCGTAACTAGGGCTTGATCGGATCCTTACTATTCGCCTGTCCTCACTTCTAAGTTCCAGCCACCAAGCTGTTACGCTCGATAAGTTGGTAACCAAAGTGGACACCTTTCACGACCGAAACTAAATCGCTTATGTGACGGTAACATTAACAAAAAATGGTATAGATACTTTGGCAATGTTGAAATGGGGGTAAAACTAGGGTGGTTAGAAGAGGTTCATGAGGCTGGACAGTATAGTATCAGAGGTTTGATAGTTACGATTCTTCTTCTCGGAGCGATCACCCTGGGACTTTTAAGAGACAGACGGGAGGATGTTGAGAACGATAAAAATTATAGTATTTTACATATGGATGTTTGTTGCACAAGTCTGTACTTTATACGGACAAACTGATGGCGATGGAATAGCGGTAACTTCAGATTTGTTCCTCACAGTGGGTTGCTAGGCCCCTGCCATTGCTGAGAAAATAAACTTGTAAGCATAGTTTAGGAGACATGTGAACGCCGATAAAGACTTGAGAACATTTTGAAAAATAAGGACTCTTCTCAGTACTGAGTAAACATTTACAAATAACCCTGTCCCAGAAAACGTCACGTGAAGTAGTGGCCACAAACAGTCCCAATAAAACGTGAACCTGATTCCCATTTATCAAAGGCACGGAACTAATCCTTTGATTTACCGCTTGACATACGATTTACTTCCACTCAATGTTATTACTTACAAAGAAAGAACTCAGTAATAAAATCATCGTGTAGATATGTTTGCATATATCAATTTCCAAATTAGAACGAGTTTCTTTAAAGGAAACCGTTTATAGCAATACAGTATTTTAACGTGCGCTCTGTCAAACACTTATGACATGCTTCGTCTTGGTTTAGACTCCATCGTTGCAAGTGACGCTCAGGTGGCTGATGGTACGTTGTACGATAGTGTTCAACAATGGCCCATCGGCAATTCAATGGAAAACCACGCAAATTTCAATTGTTAGACACCATTTCTTAAGTGTGTTAGAAAATTTATTTATACGTAAATTTTATGGGTGAAAAAGTGAGCAGAGATGTCCCAACTATAATTTTCATCATCTGATCGAATAAGTAACGGGTCAGGTTATTTTTCTACGGCTCTGACTAGAGATTTCGATCCTTCTCTTAAATGTTCAAATTACTGTTGACGGATCGGCTGTATGTTGCCGCTAGCATGGTTGGCTGCTCCAGCTGTGTCTAGGTTGTACAATGTCTATGGTTGATGGTTGGCGGTATCCGAAGCGGATTAGCCTGTCACAGTGACCAAAGCCAAAAGACGCCTGCGCTCTAACCATCACCGCAAATGGCCTACGCTGCGCCACTTACGGTTCCACCCACACACTACATATGCAGCGTAAACCCGAAGGAATAAGACCAGTAGGTGTATGAATGAGGCCTCTGTGTCCGACCGGCCAATTCTGGTTAACCAGTTAATTGGCTAGCCCGAAAGGGAAACTCTTATCTCTCAGAAAATAAACAGAGAAAGAGAATGCAGCGACAAAATCTGAACTAAGTAGAAAGATATGTAAAATGTACTACAAGAAGAATTTCATTACAGGAATGCATGTTAGTGAATTCTAGAGAGGATAACGTTGAAAGACAAAATTCAAAGTTGAACTACGAAAAGAATAGGCAAACCATTCATCATTCAATACACCTACACAGCTGAAGAAAAGAATGGGTACAATATCGCGTCGTCGTCATCGTCATCATAACAGCCACGAGCCTGACCAAATGGTACTGTGGCTTGGGCCACCGCTCACCTCAACAGTG
>LUCH01003629.1:47436-61154 GCA_013368495.1 Paragonimus heterotremus | reverse complement strand
TAGTACTGTTGGTTATATATTCCTCACCGGTTTCGGATAGTTGTGAACAGTGATGGTGTTGTTCGTAGCTCGGGTTGATGGTTTTGGTATTGGTATGTTCGCCGAGCTTGGCATTTAGGTTGCAAACGTCTCATCACCAAGCGAGGTGACACCATCAGTGCGTAATCGTTTTAGCGTATAGTTTTTTGAGCTCGAAAAACCATACGCCAAAACGATTACGCACTGATGTTGTCACCTCGCTTGGTGATGAGACGTTTGCAACCTAAATGCCAAGCTCGGCGAACATACCAATACCAAAACCATCAACCCGAGCTACGAACAACACCATCACTGTTCACAACTATCCGAAACACGGCAGATAGTTTATAGACCAAACAAACTAGTGAAAACGGCTGTTCAGCAGTACACCTATTGGAGAAACGTAAACGTCTTGATAAGTCAAATGACCAGATAGTGTGGAACAAAGAGAAAATTTAGACGCCGAATATAAAAAGTATCTTCAGACTTTGGTGAAAATCTCAAAATCATGAGGTGTCCATACCAGGTTGTTGCTCAAAGCAACTGCAGGATATTTACTACAAAGCAATTAAAGTGAAGATTCATTATTCACATGAATGGTGGAGCATGAGTTAGAGAGTTTTCTGCATTTATTATTTTTGCAGGCGCAAGAGATATGTCAACACATTTGAACATGAAACAATTTGTCATTTGCAAAAAAGTCACTACCTTCCAGAACGAAATCAAAAGCAGACCTCGTGACAAAGTAAATATCAGTTTATTGAGTGTCTATCGGTTATTTTGCAGACAAGATGTATCAATAAAATGAAGAGTTACAACTGGTACCGACGCCTTGGTTTTCTCATTGATCGGTTCGGTTTCGCTTGTAGTTCATTTTAACGCGTGGTGCATTCAAACAACTTGTTTTACCCCGATGTTCGTTATAGCAAAACCCGATGCTAGGGTAACGTGTTATCCTGAATGGTCACCGCGCTGACATGCCAGTGTGTTCACGTTGTCGACAGAAATTGGCCGTAGCTTCTGCGAATCACTGGTTGACTTCGTATCGATGCGTTCCCCCAATCCAATCCATTTACATCCACCATTTTCTCCTAACACAATCCACTCCTGGTTCGTAATAACACTTCCTGCGTTGTGGGGAAGTGCCATCCATCCGCCATTAGTCCTTTTCTTCAATGAACTTGATTCTTCTTCTTTAGTATTCCTCCGGAATCTAGTTCGTATGATCGATAGCCGCAGTATCCACTGCCGCTCTTATCCATCGTCTTGGGTTTTATGGAACGCACTATACCCATACCTTGTCGCCCACCAGTAGAACAGGTAAGTCGTGGGCTCCTTTGTCGTGGTATCACTTTTGGACTAGTATTCGTCCTCTCAAATCGTCGTGCACTTCGGTTTCGTTCGGCGATTAGGGTTTTAGCAGTTCTCCTATTATCGGTAGATGCGTGTTTGTTCTCCCCAACATTCTTTTGGCTGAAATGTGGCACAGGGTTTCGCTAGGAGTATACTGTTTCTCCAGTAACATTAGATATGAATCACTTCTATATAATTGTCCTAGTTGCAATAGTCGCTTTGCCATTTTAACCGCCTCTTCGGCTTTATCATCCGACTAGCTGTAGTACGGACTGCTAGTACGATGTTGAAATTCCCACTTTTCAACAAACGTTCCATAATCCGTGCCAACGAGCTGTGGTCCGTTGTGTGGAAAGGAAATTCCAGGTATGCCACAGAGCAGGTATAAGGAACACGTATTTTGCAAAACGGACCCATGTCTCACAATCTTCCCAGCCGCCTAATTTCTAATACAAATATTGTAGAAATTCCTGCAAAAATGCAAACCGTTTCAAACCGTGAAACAAGTGTGTTTACCCACAGCAATTAAAGGGACTTGTAACGTTGCAGAACGGACTGCACTGAATGAAACAAGGAAGTTGCCACTGCTACTAATAAAAGCAGGCATTCCTACAGTTTCTCTCGTTCATGTGGATTGTAATTTCACCTGTTGCTGCAGACAGCCATATGTAAATCTCGAACAAGAATAAATAAGCATATTCCGATGTTGTTATTGAATAGCATTTCTCAGACAACGACGCAAACCGACGATTATTCACCCAAAGGCTGTATCTCATTTGTTAGATGTTGTAAATTGGTATACGGCCCACGAGCGCGTAAAACAGACAACGGAATAACGGTTAGTGGAACGGTAGATAACGGAACGACGATCAACGGTTCTGAACGAAGGACTACGAAATATGCAAGATTAATACAAATCTTCCCGGCCAACCCAACCACTTGAGGTTGACGAATGAACACAGAGAAAAGACTGGCCTCCGGACAGAGTTATTTTTTGTCACTCAATCTGAAGACAAGACGGTCACAAACTAGACCACATTTAAAGGGTTTGTGACCAATGAGAAAACAAGGACAGAAGTGGACCAGACAAAGATCCAGACAGTACCTTGGCATCCCAATTAAAAGGACGTGCGTGTGTGGGGGGCGCCAGACATTGGCACAAAGGTTGAGAACGCACGTGATGGATGAAGTGGCACATGACCGTGCCGACTATGAAGGTCACTGTAGTCAGTAATGAGTTAGGCCACTGCGTTGGCAAATAAGACGGTATTTTCGGGGAATTGAGTTCTTCCGCGGCATTAGACATCTGTTGGAGAGCGTGTGCTTAAATTCCGCTCCCAATCGGCTTTGAATGTGATATTACCGGTAACTCACACTGATAGAGCCTTCTTTAATTTACGAACGCCAACCAAAGTTGTGTGCGTAACAGCCACTATCTGTGACGATGAGATTGCCACAGTTTTAATACACACACAGGTAACATATGTTGGTTAGCAATATTTTGCAATTTCAAACTAGTTTTTCACCATTTTCACGTCACACGTTATGTGATTTATTCAAATGTGGGCAATAGATCCGTCCTGTTAACTACGTGCTCTTTATACGCTTGAGCTTGTCGAGAGACGAACTGTGGAACTCTGGTCAACTTGACAGTCAGGATGAACTGTCCCACATGACAGTCGACGAAATCGAGTTGGGCGATTAATAGCCGACACCAATTAATTATAACTGATTGTGAATTGGTATGGAGGCGATCTAAGTTGGCTATTAAAAAAATGGGGATAGAACTTCATTGTGTAGAACATCGTAGGTAATAATAATTGGTGATAAGGCTCGATCATCGAGTGGAATAAATTGGGTTCTATTTTCAACTTAATCGTCTAAAAGCTCAACAGCTGAAAATTTAATTATATATTATTTTTGGCATTCGAAGTAGTGTCTGTCTATCAACGCTTCCAACTGCATCGTTGTAGCCTAAGAAACGTACGCTCCATCAGGTAATGACAGAATAGAATGGACTGAACCCACGAGAACACTTACGGTTCAACGTGTGGGAACATAGACAAACTGGTTAAAATCCATGATGTTCAACCTTGATCCCATTCGGATAAGTGCAAGGTTTTCCACAACATTCAATACAGCATATGTGAATGAAATCTGACAGATTTGGCTGTAACCTATTTGGGATATGGCGAGATTCATAATATCCTTCAAATGTCAGCAACCTCAAGTTATCTGAAACACTGAGTGAATAACTCAGCTAGATTTGAGCATGAAAATTCCGTAACTATCTCAGGTTCGCTTGCTCTGTCGAACTTCAACTGGATAAACTCTTTGAAATCAGCTGAGCTCTTAGTTGGATTGGTCAACTCGATAGAGTAGGAAAGTTCTTTGGTAGTTGAAAAGTACTTAGTTGTTATTCTCTCGTAATTATAATTTATCCCCTTGATGGGTTCTTGACAGGATTGTTCAATTCACCCAACCTTTTCATGATTTTCTAGATCTCGCTGCAGTTTTTGTGAACCAGCAGTTCCGGTACATATCGAATTAAGCCGACTTAACTTACACCTGATGGATGTTGAGATTTTGTTTGGATGCTGGATAATATTGTGATTTATAGACTTTTCTTTCTTCTTTCGGTGTCTTTCCAGACATGGGGAAAAAAGTCTGTCCGCACGACAAAGTTTACCTCTCAAGGGCTGTAAATCTTGAAGCTGAAATTTGCACATTCAGTCAAGTCAGCATAACAGACATACAAGTCGTTATGAACAAACGAGCCCATTAGGATAAAAATATCATTTTACTCAGTCCATTTTAGTTCTTAGAACAAGATTGCCAACGTCCCAATCCACGATAACTTTGGTGTGTGAAAAGATCTTATAAACTATAGAAGAGAGCTTCCTGACGGAATTGCCAGACGTACCAAACTGAATCCGTCTCTGGACTGACAGAAGGCGCGTTTTGTTAAGAAAGGCTAAATTATCATGTGTGATTAGACGTGTAGGATAGGTCCCAGTGTTGTACCGGCCGAGGTCAGTGAGAAAGTTGGTATCGAATCGTCCGAAATCACTGCATACAATACATAGTGACCTAGAAAAAACTTCCAAACAATCTACAGAAATGCAACCATCGGACCTGTCGATCTCAGCTAGAGGACAGTGTGGAGATAAACAAATATCACACGCCACAACTCAGTGAAAACCAGTTAAGAACCTAGGCGCACACAACCATTAGGCAACTCGCGTTAACACTGGAATAATTAAACATAACTTGAAAGGACGCGCATCATGAGTCACAGGTGTAATTAATCACACTTCCGTCTCGCCCTCAGTAACAAAGAGTGAACCACACGGTAAAACGTGGAAATTCTAATTTAGACCAGTCCGTCTTCGATTTTCTGATGCAGTCAGGTTTCCTACAACCTGGTTACACGCAAGTTGTATATTCACGAACTTGGGTGATATTGTTTACTTCAAGAATGTAACTGAGTAATTTACGAATATTCCCGCTTATGGGAAGAAACGGTGCATTCCCATAAAATTACGGTTTCACAGTAAAGCACGATGTGTTATAAAGCTCCCCTCCAACTGTTATGAATTCCATTCACTTCATTCATAACTATTCTGCTAGGGGAAAAGAATTGCGGGGCGCAATAACGCGAAATGATGTAAACTAACCGCCATACACACAAAAGCAAATGTCGATTTTTTAACTTATCCAACAATACAGTAGGGACGGTGATTAAAAAGCAGTATAGCACGGACCAATTTGAAAGCCCCGCCACGTGTTTTAGTGAATTTATTTTTTGTCATTTTTCAGTCAGTTCGTGTGGACTGCTCATAGCTCCGAAACTCTGCTTGCTTCTCACCGGTCTACTCACATCTGAGGTGAGAGAAAAGTACTGTTTTGTGCATCTTCTTCAGTACCGTGTAAAATGCTATCATCTCCACCAACATTGATAAATTTACGAAAGGTAAAATCCTTTTGTTCATCACATCGTTTTGGATGGACTTGCCGAGTTCATAGACTATGCCTAACGGAGTGTCAAGATTGAATTTGCACGAACAGAATCAACCTTCAAGTTACATAAGTTATCAAATGTGTGGTTACATGGAACAACGTATGAAGATAAGGAGCTCATTCATCTGCAATGTTGAAATTAAAATTTTCGGCATTTGGAGACTGAGACATTGCGGCTCAGCCTGAGGCCAGCACATGTTTAATGCAGTTGAGTCAGTGGCCTACTCTTATGTGGCAAGGACGATCCGACTGCAGCCATCAGAGTCGCAAGCAGCTCACAAACTTCTGTTGGCAGCACTGAACCGGGTTGTATAAGCGGATGCTGTGGTGTTGTCTATGCAAGCGAGATGTGTTTGCACGGATTGTCTTGTGGGCACGTGTGTGATTTGTATGGTGCGCGGTGTTTTAGGTATGCTATTTTGTAATGGCATTTACTTGACAGGTGTTTGTGCGACTGACTCATTCTGCCATCTTGATGAAGTGTCAAAGTATGTACAGGAGAGCTGTGCTGACAAAGACTTTGGTCGTAGCAGATCAGAGACAGATAACTAAATAAAAGACGGCTTGCTTATCACATTTTACTCCGCACAAGTGATCGTACGGGTCAGTATAAGCTGTGATGCATGAGTATATGGATAGACAAAATAACTAACAGACAAACGACTGACATTACACAATTTATGCTCGAGCAGATTTCGCTTCATTTCTATTGGTGCTTACTGCAAACGATTTAAAACTCACAAAATTCCAAACCATAAGACAATCACAAAGATCAAAGTACAAAACCAGTTCGGTTGCCACCAAGAGAGCAACAATGTCACAAAATGAGATGACGATGTTCCGGGGCTTGGAATTTTGTACATTTTAAACCGTCTGCAGTAAACACCAATGAAGATGCAGCAAAATCTGCTCGAGCATAAATCGTGTATTGTCAGTCTTCTGTCTGTTAGTTATTTTGTACATATATATTCTGTGTCGGTATACGAAACTCATACTTACCGCCAATAAGTCAAGAGACAAAATCACACATTTAGTTATAACAGACGTCATTATCATGGCACTGACAAGATGCTTGAACAATCCATGTCCATACAAACAATAGGCTGTATTTTCCGGATAATAACGATCACCAAGGAAAGCGGTGACCGCTTGCTGCTAGCCTCTCAAACGCTCCAAAACGCCGATGAGTTACCATCACCAGGTGTCGTGCGATCAGTAAAGCTGGTTGACTGGTCCGTTTCTAATACGTACTGTACAACTTGACCTGTTGGATGTCCAACCCACTTTCAAATATACTCAATCGTTGGACGACCTGATTTTACCTCTGCTTTTACAATGTAGATGGACAATCGTTCCAGCTGAATTATTGTGTGCAGTTTGATTTGGCATAGGGCACTAGTGCCATTTTAAGCTGGCCCTTTGAGACCTAAGCTACAATGTTGATAACGACAAGCACAAACAAGCAATAGGTACATTGTAGTGCGTCATTTATCCGTGTTGTCGACGTACTCACTTTCGAAGGTCAGCTGTAAAATATCTTTCATTTGTACATTGAATGGCATTACTACTTCGTGATAGTACCAGCAGGGAAGCCACCAGTTTCAAAGCTGTCCGGCAGCAGCACGCATTCTAGTTCTAGATTAACTGGAATGAAAAGTTCATGTGATCGACAAAACAACGATCTCACAGCCTTCAACTTGCGTCGAAAGAGGACAGTACTTTGGAATGTAAATATTAATCGGTCATATGTTCTTCGTTTGAAACGAATCCAATACTGTGCCATTGTTGTGACCGGACAAGTGTTTGTTTTGGGATCATCAGTTTGTATGACATTCCAAAGTACTGTCCAAAGTACTGTCTGAGAACTGAGTCCGTATCAAGCCATTTTTCAAAGGTAGCATCATCAACACGTGTACTTAGATGTTCAATCTTGACTAGAACTATACACACAATTCAGCAGATATATTCCTGCTCTCACAAACTAATTGATCCTCTCCATTCCAGTATAAAAAAATATATTCGTGTTCACTGCCAGTCGCCACATTTGCAGAAACATTTACAGCTTCAGAACCGAAAAGACTTTCGAAACCAGACAGTGTGAAATAAATTCATATGCTAATTTATATTTTCCGGATATCTCAATCAAAAACAAAAAAGATTTAACACTTCGAAAGTGGATCATAACCGTTTGACTCAGATTAATGGTAACATTTATAGCGCGTCCACTGCAACAGAATGTTGTCGAATTAGTGAGTTCTGCTGTTCGACGAATCAGTCAGCATTATTTTCAGTGATTGAACCGTAGTGTTATGAGCATGGGCTGTCCCAACCGGCTGACTAATATTGCAGGTCAAATGTCACTGTAACCTCCAACGTTAGCAATTAAACAACACTCGTGCCAGCTTATTTAGTGTTATGCATGTAACCGGCCGCGCATGTGAATACGCGTCTTCGAACCTTCCAGCCACTAAGTTGGCCGTTTTGTCACCGATCACATATGGAAATCTCACCTTGATACGCAGCTCTAGTAAACCAGGGGCTTTCTTGCCTTGACGTAAGTTGTGAAAACGTGCGTTAATCTTTTTCTTTCGATAGAGGTTTCGGCGGTGTTCTACACGAATGACTGGCCCATTGAAAGGAAATGCATTTTATGGTCGTCGCTGACAGTCCCATAGTTCTCAACCTGAAGAAAAGATCAAGCAGCCAGTATCCTCTGGCCACCTGACTTCATAGTAGTAGGATCAAGTGACAGAGAACCACTAACATAACTTTGCTGAAACCATACAATTCGCACAACGCTCGTGCATTAGAACTATCGAGTGTAAAAAATCTGTCAAAATATCCTGCACACTTTTGGTAATCAATTTCATCACCTAATAGAAAACTTTTAAACTGAGTTGAGTCTGCTCAGTTCGGAAGGACTTACAAAAACATAACAGTTGTTCGAAATATATTTACACCTGGTACTCTACAGCACGTTACTGGAGGTTCCTAAATTTAATAGTGCAGTCTCACCTTAGAGTATTCAATGATTTTCATATCAACCCCTTGAGTACCTTAACTCTCAATGTGAATAGATCAAAACACTCGCCAAGCAAATGGCTAATAGAAACATCTTGATCGTAGGGTCAGTCTTTAGGTTTGCCATAACCAGATGATTTTGAAAGCACTTAGAACCCGAAAACTGGTGGACTCGAATATTTCATATGGTCTCGTTAGTACCCGGTTTACACTGACATGGATGGATTTTTTATGGTAAACAACTAGAGGGGTGGATACTCTATAAGCGGGGTAGGATAGGTCACTAGGTTCAGGGAAGGATGATATTCACAAACAGTTGTTTCTAAACGCAGAGAACTGGCTTCGTTTGATTGATTGCGACTGCTTCGGCAAATCGTAAGAATCTTGGGGTAAAATGACGTAACAGGATTCTCAGTGTACAAGATGGATCGATGACGTGACCAATGGTCAGAACGTGTCTACGGACTGAAGAAACTGGCTGTTTAAGTAAATGTTCCCTCACTCTGGAGATCAAGCATCTCTCGGTTCTGTCTATGTAACTTTCTCCGCAGTTACATTTAAGTTGATAAACACAACATGAGGTGACACCAAAAGGCTGATCTCCTCTGATTGAAGACATTGGCAATTTCTAAGTCCGAGCGATTACACGGGGTTCAGCCGTATTGAACTTTTACTTGACTGAATTCCTGAACTGTTGTATTGTATAATGCATGATATAATCACCATTGAAAACAGCTCCAGGCATACTTCATTTTTCTCCACTGTGACCACCTCTTCAGGTGGTACCTTCTTTTTATTGTGCCTATCTGTAAACTTTCTGGGTAACTGTTTGATTGCAGGGGCGATACGGCTTACTGATTATCAATCTCTCCAGTTGTTTATTAGTTAAAAAAATCCATTCATGTTACCGTAATTTTGTTACCGACGGATCAACATTGAATACTTCCATCTACCCGTTTTCGTGTTCTAACTGCCTTGTTCGAATTGTTCAACGGAGACCAACTGCTTCAAATTCTTGGAGCTTTTTAAATACTGCTTTAATTGCAAACATACTGCTGAAACCAGAGGACGTAGAGCTGAAGCATATTCTAAGTTGAACAACTGAAACGTCAACCTCCTCGCTCTACGGTAATTGGATATGTTTTAGAATGCTCGTTATATAATTTGAAGGCTGATTCGCTGTTAGCGGTTTCCTGTCGAATGTTACCAATCTGTTCAGGTAAGCATGCATTGCTTGTTTTTAAGGTCATATTTAAACCACTATACCCCGTCTGACAGCCTTTGTCAAGCAATTTGAATCAGCACACCTGCAATTTACAGGCTTAATTAGGTAGCAATGATCATATGCCAGGTGTTGTTGTTGTTGTTGTTGTTGGTGATGATGATGATATAAGCTGTTTCAAAACTTTCAACCATTTCACTACATACGGTATAGATGCACTCAGCAGACCATCCAGCAGTGAATGATACTCAAGTTTCAAGTCGAACATTATTCGCACTTGATCACAGTCTTCACAATCAGGTGGACTTTCCAGCCAATCTCTTTCAAAATGAAACAGTAGACTCGGGTTACATCCTCGTTAGATTTAATCAATAGCACATATCCTTCTTATGTACATCTATTTCTATGAAAACCACTTTTAAATTAAATCACATGGTCAAATCAGCTTGACGTTAATGTAAGACGACGCTTCCACAAACTGATGAAGCCTGGTCTAAACTTAAAATTCGCTGAATGTCGTTTGCATGTTTTTTACTGCACCACACGTGCAATCTAGAGTGCAGGTGCAACTGTGTAAAATAAGCAGCCCAAAAAATGTTCTGTCTGATTGTCTGTTCTTCAAGTTAACCCAATTGGTAACCTTGAAAGTTTATTTGATGTTATTCTGGTCGAATGTCAGTCAAATGCACATTTTTCTGTACGGAGTAGAAGCTGTTGAAATTCACTTCGTGTGTTGGTTAATCTGGTTAAGCTTTCAGTAAGGTGCAAAATCTTGTCAAATTCACCTTTTGTGTTAATATGACCAGTGCATGATTTTGAATACTTCGTCCTGAAGACCAGTTAATAAATATGCGCAGTATACTATCCAATGTGTTCACGATTTGTAAGTGTTAATGATTGAAGCAAGTAAGTCATAACTGTCAGGCTAACTATAGCCAATTGGTGGTATTTATCACCTACGTCTATCGGTTGTTTGATCCATCCTGTCAGCAATCCTACAATAAAGAACCTATTCAATCTGCATTAATTTTAACTTTCGAAGGTGTTTGGCAATTTCTGAAAACTAACTAAGAGATTCTCCCGGCTAAACGATACGACCAGCCGACATTTTTCGCCAACCACTGGCTCGGGGTGTGCAATTCCTAAATTAAAACGCCAAATACACAAAAGAATATCTTCAGTTCAATCGAAAAACATTTATCTGCAAGTGGAAAAAGAGATAAGTGATAAGAATCATCCTGGTCGAACAAAGAGTTTCTGATGAGATACTACCCTTAACTCCTCATATAATGGTACCGGCCTGAAGAAGAATTATCGCAAACATATTCGCCCATATGTCTTTATTCTCATTATCGCAATGAACATTGTAGTGGCCTAATCAGTCAAATGATAAAAATAACAAAAATATGGTAGTATCAAAGAAAAGTCGTAACGGTTATGGATAGGCTTAAGGATAGACGTACAAATTAAACAGGAGATATATCGGTAAAATATGAACGACTCACTGATAAGTCAAAGTCTGTTAGGTTGAACAGACCACTACCAGATAGGAGGACAGCGCCAGAGATGAGATTCGTTGGACGACCATTAGATTAATTCCGATGGCAGGTAAATGAGAAGATTTTGCCACATTAGCCGGTTGATTCGGTTAAACTCCCAATTCTCCAAAAATCTGTTTTTACTAGCGGTACTGGACGCAGAGAGAACGCAAGGCTCGCGAACCGAAAAGTGTGGGTGAGTTGTATTTACTGATTATTGATTAGTTCGATTAAGTTGGTTTAAATGTTGGCTGTACATGAGAAGTTGAGGTGAGTGAAACGTGTGAATAATAATCAGAATTATGAAATGGAAAATAGTGTAGATAACGTTACAGCCTATTTGAAACGATGTGATTACTAATCATGAGCATTTTGACCGACCAGCCTACATTGCAGTTCAGCGAGTTGCTGACTGATGGGTCAACGAACCATAGGATGTCATGCCAACAAAGTCCAGGCCACTATTAGCTACACACAAATTCGCAACAGAGAATCACACGCATTCTGCGCACATTCTACGTTATGACATCTTTGCACAGCGATTATTCTGTCAGCCCACTTCCAGCGTTCTAGCTTTCGCTCAAAAATTAGCGCTTGTTAATTCGGTTTGCGAGTTTGTTCGATGTGGTTGTTCCTGTCAAGCTGTAGTTTTACGATTTCATGTTCACTCAGTTTGATTCCAAAACTATGTTCCCTTGAGTCCCTCTCAAGCCACACAACTTATGCGTGGGCTGAGATAACAGTATTTGGAGCAGAACAAACTGCAGATTCAAGGATGCTACCCTTACTCATTTATCAAAACTAGGCTCAACTTTAGGTTAGTCGAGAGTGCCCACGAATATCACTCATAATGAATCGAAACGCGCTAAACGGGAATAAGTGGCGTGTTTGTAACATTACTGTTTTATTTGTAGGAAGCCTCAGAATATCAGTGTTATTATCTAACCGCTTCTCTATCGAAGTTAGAAGCGCAAGTTTGCATCAACCTTACATGTGACAATTCTTGCGTGACTAATTTTTTTTAAAGTCCCACCACCCACTGTTACTAACAGTCTAACCAACAGTTATTTCAGCGTTAACACAAAATCAGATGTGCAAACGTACTTTCAGCTCTCAGTCATCCGTAATCTTCATACGAATCCTGTGCACTCACCAATGCATAAACGATGCCATTCTGATTTGCGCTTGCAGGTTTTAGTTGAAACTGATAACACATTGTACAATATCATTGTCATTACTATCTGTTCAATCCAGTTCACTTTGGTTTTTGAATCATGCTATATTCAACATGCAGTGACTGTAAAATTCTGTCTTAATACCATCAGAGGACCGTTTAGTAGTTAAAAACTCATTCTTTCGCCTGTCATAAACGAGTCTGTCGTGGATTCCAGCTAATTCGAAACTGACAAGATTATCGCAAAACTTGTACGATCCCGTGTTTGGTCTAATAAGTGAAAATTAAAAACTACGCACCATTGAGGTAGGACATGTTTACCGATCGAAACCCATCGGCAGCGCACGAGCAATTTATGCCAATCATCAGACTTGCGTGCCCAGTGAATCTTGACCATATCCTACTATAAGACACTGACTGTTAAATTAATCTGAGTTATTTTTGTTGTTCATCTAGTCCACTGAGTGAGTGAACTATGTGAGTGGCAATATGCAGGAAACCGGTCTTTCGATTCCAGTAAATTTTTACCATCAAAACAAAACATTCTACACTTAAAACCCAACTTTGTAAACTCGTAAGATCACGTTGAACCTCAAAGCAGATTATGTCCGTGCACTGCTTGTAAGCGTTCCTGACATCTGTACTGATCTACAGAGTCAAGGATGTCTGAAATAAATGGCGAAAAGATAATTCGATAAAACAACATCAATTTGGCCTCAGATTTTTATTCAAAGAGATGTCCCACACTAAACGAACAACGTGAAGACACTGAAATGTAATATGGTCGTAGGACAATTTTTTCAACACACCGGTGATTCATTGTGATCTACTGGTCTCCAATGATTGGGGTGATATAGAAATAGCGATAAATTGATCTACGTATAACTTACAGACAACGTGTTCCCCTTGCAAGAAATGACATTTCTTCATGTTCTTTAGTAGGTCAGTAGGTTCACAAGAAAATAGAAGTTGCATTTTATCGACAAATTCTGACCATGGGATCATAGATTGATAGTTCAAATAAGCCGACCATTGAACACAAGTGATTGCGGACTCGCTTTTAAGAACCGGCATGATCCTTGTCGAGTCAGTGGTGTTACGTTCAACATGAGGATAACCTTGTGACTAACCAGGCTTATAAACTGCTGGAGAGTAATATTTTAATCCGGTAGTTCCCACTGAAGTGGACCAACCGAAGCGTGTGATCGAACGTCAGTTTTGCTGAACGTATAACAAGCCTCAACTTCGGTAACTAAGCAGCAAAGTTAATTTCATAAGAAGGTCTCAACTATTTGACTACCTCATTGGCGCGCTGAACCACATCCTCGTGGTGCCGACTGGGCGGTCTCGGTGCAAACCTTGACTGGCTAAG
>LUCH01003629.1:19694-34929 GCA_013368495.1 Paragonimus heterotremus | reverse complement strand
CTGCTTCAAGACTGGATCATTTCAACTCTTACCTTCTTCATTGCAGTCAATCCGCTTGAGACTGTGGACAGTTTCACATATTTGGGTGAGGTATCTCATCAGCTTGTAATATTGCTGATGAGATATCAGCGAGGGTAGCAAAGGCACGAGTTGCCTTTGCCAAACTGCGTCATCTGTGGTGTCCAAACGACGTCCGGTTGTCTCTGAAAGGAAGGTCATATAATGCTTGTGTACGTTCTGTTTTTCTCTATGGTTCGGAAACGTGGCCTGTTCACAAAGAAGATATTAACAGACTTGCTGTGTTTGACCACCCTTGTCTCTGCCAATTGGCCCATATTAAGCGGACTGATCACGTGAGCAATGTGGCAGTTCGCCGACGAGTATTCCGGGATGCTCATGATGCGCGATCATTTGGTCAATTAATCACGGCACACAGCCTGCGATGGTTGGGTCAAGTACTCTGTATGTCAACTGATCGTTAACCGTACCGGGCATTGTATACTGAAGCCACCAACAGTTGGGTAAAACCGGGTGGTGATCAAGCTACAACGTGGTCACCAAATAAGAAGAACCCGACTGTTCCATTGAGCAGAGTGGGCAGGTGTCGCCCGCCTGGCTGGGGTTCTCGTGATCACTCAACTCGCTGGTTAGAGATGCTATCCGAGATGGTGGTGTGTCGCAGTTAATGACATGCCTGTATTCATACCATTTCTAGTTCTTCCTCTTGGACTTCTTTTATTAATTTTCAGTTTTCTTATAACGTTTTCTTCTAGGATACAGTACCTTCTGGCCAGGCTGTTGGCTGTTATGATGATGATGACGATGGCAGACTGAAGTCGCTAGAAATTTATGTGAGATATCAATCAATTTTTAACTAAACCAATTTGTGTTTTCCACTGAGACAATAGAAAGGTCTGTTACCTGATTTTGCAAGTGTTCAAAATAAACCTGGATCTGTAACCATTTCATATTTCGCGGTTAAAACCCAAGGAAGTAGATCCAACTGAGCTTTGCTAAACTGGGCAGACGATAAACTGTGAGCGTGTTTTGAAGTATCACAGCCATAGGCATACGTCTGATGTTCCCTGAGTGGCGAATTTTGACAGTATTGGAACGTTTCCGCTTTAGTTTTTGAAGATTCCAACCCTGATCCGACGAACCAAATATAAACCTTTGATCAAACTAGGATAACGTTGCTGGTCCAAAGAAACTTGGTCAACCGTTCTACAGATGCGTCATTGTGAGATCTATTGGTCTTCAGAATATTTGCTTTGTTTGCCGGAAGCCAGTGTTTGGGAAACAACTTGGAAAAATACACAGGAAATCGACCCGATAGTGCAAGGTTTTTGTAAGACAACAGACGAAGAACTGTAAACAGACCCAGTGTTTGCGCTCGCCCAGGCACCCGCTGGCTGGCCCTGAATCAGATTCGCTGACCAGATTTCCTGACAAATCAAATGACCAAACAATAGTCAACTTCATTTTTGATGCAATTTACTCCGGAACTAGTCCAAGTAATTGACTGCGGTTACACCTTTTTTATTTCCATTCTAAAGGCATTGCTACTCACCAGCTGTGAGCAATTTGAAGCCTACCCGGACTAGTGTAATACCTCCTTTTCCGAAAAACCGTTGCTTATAAACACCTGTCGTAGTGTTAACAATTAGTTCAACCTGTCTGCCAGCCTTTACAAGCCAGAATAAACGGGTCACTTACAGACAGTATCTCAGATTGTCTGTAAATTTTAATCAACTATTGATATAGCTTTCTCGGTAAAGGTTGAGAGAGACTGAGCTAATTACCTATGTCCGGTAAAACCGACTCAGTCGTTTAGACAACGCCATGAATAAAACGAAAGTGATTAACCAATCCGTCACATCAATAGTAATATGAAACGACCATTTCTAACAGTTAATATTTTTGGGAGCAGCGATTTTGTAACTGTTACCAAACACTATTGAGCAATTTTCCTACCCACACTGGCTATCATTTTCGTATTTTTATGTTGCAATTAACCTGACGATCACGCACAGAAATAGGTGTATTCGAACGAGAATAATTTGCTGAAACTCCCTCGACCTCCACGATTGCCTGTTTAGTAAGACAGACTTACGATCTAGATATAAAAACAACTTCTGAATAATCAATTATCCCAGTTGATTCTGGCTTTTCAAATACGTTGCTCAACAAAAGTTCAATCTTTATCCACCGAAGAAATGAACCCTCACTGCTCTGAACAGGATGACTTGTTCCTCAACTATCGTTCACTAGAATGTGTGCAATTATTAATCAAACTATTTGGGTCCACAGTGCTGACTAATCTTTACAATATATAGGCTGGTATATTACAACATATATATAATCAGATATGGCAGGATACATTGCACAGATAAGTTCTTTTTACCCCTCCCTTTTGAAGATCCACAACACTATGGAATCAAATTATAATCAAATTATATTTTGCAATGTTTTTTTCCCTAGCAAACATAAAACTTGCGGGTTAAGCGTATTAGACAATTAAACGGTGCACATGCATTCAGTCAGTTGGGCCTCACGATAGCCGACACCACACTAAGGATGATTGAACACCTAATCCCATATAGTACTGTGTCGATTCACAACTCATCTGTGACTTTATAGGCCGTACGACCCAGAGTGATCACAGATCATTCAGTATGGGTTGGAAACGGTAAACGAAAACCGAGCCTGAACACTACTGTAGATCATCTGACTGGATGCTGTCGATGGATCAACATTAATCGATCAGTCCCTGTTCCACTGGGTTGAGCAAACTTGATTCTGCCGTAACCTTTGGCTACCACCAGGGCCTACCGCAATCAGAAAAAGTTGGTTCAGTCGTTTCACTTGTCTATGACGTTAATTTCGATCGATAGGGAGACAGTTAACGCACAACTGACTGTCACAATCATGAACGCACGGAACAACAGTGTGAACTTTGACCCACACCAACATTTAGGTTTGACCGTTTTCACTTTACTGCGATTGCAACAGCTTGACGAAGTTATATCGACAAGATTTATGCTACATGTTCTATAAAACAATGAGAATGTTTGAGTCGATAAATACATTCACTTAAGTTTGCTGCTAAGTAGTGCGGAATTTGACTGACATAAGTTGAACATCACTCGAAAATGGGTTGACTAAAAAATCTGGGAGAATGAGACATCTGCGATCACTTGTGAGTTGTGTTCAGCTTGCATAAAAATCAAATTCCTTTACTATTCACCAGTAATTAAAACATTGCTTAACAAGTGTGATTTCGACTTCCAGCTAAGTCCTAGTCATCGACTGATGTTAACAGGACAGTTACTGTGTCTCCTGTCGAGGCGATCGGTCAGTCTGACCATCACCCACAAGAGAACGGGGCTCAGTGTTCACATATGTCGTATCCGGTTTGAAGTCATTGACACAGTGGTAACGCGGTTGTTTCATGGAAACGTGGTCGGAGATATGCACTACTGACGAGCCTAAACAATACCAATACACTTGTCTAATGCTTGGCATGGCTAGATAGTCTATGTGAATGCGACAGTTGCGATTAACCACTGATGAGGTCCAACTTATACTTGGGCTTAGTTGGTAATCTAACACTGAGATCTGGAAACAGTTATATGGTAGTGTCGTTAATTAGGTGACTTAGTACACACCAGTCCCACTGGAATTTTTGTTGTGCGCAAGTGTTGCACTGATACTAGTAGGATGATACATTTCCCTGACTCACATATGTTCTGATCTCCTTTTGAGCTGCCTGTCCGGAAAGTTAGACTACTGCTACACCGACGATAATTCGTACCACGTGCAGCAGGCCAGTACACCGCAAACCTGCTCCAGGACCCGGTGAAGGCCGGTGTACTGGAGTTGCAGTGGTTAACGCAGAGACATCAACACACGAGTACAGCTTACCATGCATGCAACGTTTGTACCCTAAGCTTCATAGTGCGTAGGTTTTGCATGTGGTACGTCAAATGTGTTATATTGGTCCCGTAGCCGTACGGTGGTGAAGGTCCAGATGGGACGAGTTCACCTGGTAAACTATAAGTGCAATCGGAAACTAGTTTGGCAGCAGTGACCTTCAAACCCTCTTCAACTATGTTTCCAGGGCCCAAATATTAACGAAAGAGTCTCATTCCGTGAAGGATCGGTAGGTGCATCAAGTATAGCTTTTAGTTGATGATGAGGACCTTCAACCACTCCATTTGCTACCGGGTGGTTATCCGTGATGCGAGTGTATTTGCAACCTGCAGTATTTAAAGTGACCGCAAAATGTTTATCAAAATGTGATTCGCGATCTGTAGTCACAACTGCTGGACAACCAAGCTGTGCCACAAAACGTTTCAGTAGGCCACTGGCTACCGTTTCTGAGAAACAGTTGGGTAACATTTTGGCTGTAAGCCATCTTGTGGTGTGGTGGCGACAGGTAAACTGACAAATCAAGCCATCTGTGGGTGATAAGCGGCCCACCAGATCGACGTGCACGCGGCAAAAATGTGAATCTGGCAAAAGCACTGTACCTATGGATTTTCAAACAAGAGGTGAAAACGGTTCCATTTGCATATAACGTAGGCCACAGGGAATGGCCACAGGCAAAAGTTGGGTGAATAAATGATGTGAATCAGTGGAAGGATGTACTTCATGACAACGTCAGTATCCTGCAATTCTGTTTGTGGCCGCATTGGCAAGATATATTAAGCACTGAAGTATGTATCCTGACTGATTTTCTTGGTATTTTCTTCCACTACGCCATTGTGAATAATAGGTTTAACCATGTGATACCCCGGGGCATTTTTACCTCACCATTTGTATGGTGTGGTAGTACATGCCGGAATCATAATATATGATAAGCGTGCACCAGCAAAAATTGTTATTGTCGCTCACTCGTACAGTTGCAAATACAACGGCTTCCTGTGAGCTATTTCACGAAACGCAAGGCGCAGCGATCGAACCAAGTGACTCTCGGTCGCTTTCGCTGAATAATAAACGTAAGCACCGACAGAATGTCACCGGAGCTAACCTGGCCTCAGCTGAAAATAAAACTTTAGTAAACGTATTCGGTCGAAGGACTTGGAAGTCATGTGAAGCTAAGAATTCTTGAGTGGCTTGTGGGTTTCGAAGTGTGAGATGTAATATGTTACAAAATTGGTCCAACCAAGAAAGTCTAGTGCCGGTTTGCACTAAGCACTGAACAATCTCATAGTTTATCGACTAAATTTGCCCCTTTGGTATTTTCCGTTGATTCTCCTGATGGAGTCAGATGTTTCATCACTAATTTTCTATAGATAGATGAAAATGGTATTTGTTCATCTGGAATACAAAAAGCGACCAAAAGTTCATCTCTCCACTTTTTCAAACAGTCCCGGATCACTAGTACTCACAACTTTACTGCCATTAAAAAAACGAGTGATTATTCCCCTCCTTTTATCGGTACTTGTGAAAACAATTAGGTTGATGTATCCAGCACTTTCGGTGTTTGACCATTTATGACTGTTGATTAAAAACATACGGGATTTCTAAACATTACTGTTGAGTATTACGGGATTTTACTTTCTCTCCATGTAGACTGAAAGTCGCCCACAACTGTCCACAACTGTCTCGTTCAGACAGACTATAGTCAGCTTCTTAAGAAGATCAGAATTAGACAAGTGTTTTTATTGTTAAAGCCCGTCAGTAGTGCATATCCTTGTCACGGCAGGGACTAGACCCTTGACCACGTTTCCATGTAACAGTCGTGTTTGCCACTGTGCTACTGACCTCAAACCAGACAAGACTAAATCGCCATATGTGAACGCTGAGCCCCATTCTCTCATGAGTGATGGTCAGATTGAACGATCGCCTCGAGAGGAGACGTATTAACTGTTCTGTTAATTCTAGTCAATGGTCCCACTATTGAGACCTCTCTACAAGCTGAAATCACGGAATTCGTTAACTTTAGGGCGATAATTTGACTACTGATGATTAGTAGGGAATTTTGGTTTCGTTATATAAACTGACCAACTCGACTGCATGTAACGTAAATTTTGATTAAGCCTTGCTGTTTGTAAGTTTCTAGCAGTATGTCATGCAAACTGGTATCATTCGATACGTTGTCTTCTGGGGATAATGAATCGTTTCCTATGGTCTTGGAGAACCACTAGGCTCGGTGTTAAACGGCTTTGTGACAAGAACACTGGCACCCACAGTAACATCGATACGGGTTCCAACTGAGGGTGAATGCATTGAACCTGGAAGATGAAACATCAAATTCTATTGAACTACATCGAATAAACTTATACTGAATGACCGGCTTGTAGGTGCATAATATTTTTGGAAAATGATCTTAAACTCAGATGCTCAACACTCTCTTATTTCTGTCAATTCACTACTACCTGTTTAGATTATTTGGGTATATTTTTTACATTTTGGTTTAATTTTACTCCCTACTATCCTTTAAGATGTACTGGGTATTAACAACGTTAATTACTGTTAAGTGGGAAGATATGTTCGAAACAAGTTGAATGTTACTCACAACTGATAGTCGCTTATACATTTCCGTAGATTTTTACAGTCGGCCTCTTCTGAAAAAAACACCACTCGAGTCTTGCTCATGTTAAAACCCGTCAATTATATCTACCCATGTCACGGACGGGATATGAACTCTGGCTACCCTTTCGTAATCAGCAATGTTGACTACTGTAACTTACTGTCAAGCTAGTCCAGTTGAGCAAAATTAGGATGTATTACTTCTTTCTGAAGGGGGTCGGCTGAAGTATGTAGGAATTCGAAAGATGCGATCAATCGCGAATGGTACTCATTTCACATTATAAATTACTGTGAACATGTTTCCTTTCATCCGGATGAGTTTGTTGCTCATGGTTCCGCAAGGACTAAGTACGATGGGCTATTATGTGTACTACTCAATCAACGTTTCTGTATATTGTTGTCAACTGCTCAAAAAGGCTTTCGTATTGTATAAAACTTTTCCCCCTCTTGTCTACAAAATCGGTCAAATTAGTTTTTCTTTCAGTTTGGACAGTTGTTCCTAAGTATTGTTCTCTACTCCAGCTAACCTGGGTGAATTGCACTCTTTACTGTGACGAATAGTATTACTCTGCCTTCGTTATAAAAAATCCCTGCTAACATTCACTCTGTAGAGTTCGTTTAGATTAACTAGCAGACGTGAATAAGTCCTGAGTTTTTCGTGGAAAATTACCTAGACAGCTTCCTTATTGCAATTGTTTACACCTAAGTTGCCACTAACTGCAGACGTGGGTGAATCTTCTACGGGAACTGATGGCATTCTAAAGCACACCGGTTATTCCACATTGTGATTCTCGGCGTCTCAGATCAACAGAGAACTATTAAAACCCAATCTCTACTGGACTGCGAATCATCCCCATAAATGTGGATTCAGCGCAAACTGACAAAGCAAATTAAGCCCACACGGTGATTCATTGGTTGAATAAACGATGATAATCCGATGTAAAAATCTAAATTCTCGAATTATTCACTCTTCGGCGAAATGTAATGGTCACATCTGATGTCATGTTGTGTCTCAACGATTGACTATTCAAACTACGCTCTGTCCGACAGCTGTACTGGATGTAAGGGTTGAGAAAAGTATCTTTAACCGTACTGGTATGCTGATAGCAAGAAATCGATGCATAGACTTATCTTACTAGTGGAAATTTACAAGTTTTACTCACTGTTCTCACTCTAAGCCATCGAACTGGACATTTTGGCCAATCTTGTGTGGGGTTTTAGGAAACAATATGGTCCAATGACCGCCAGCAAAATGGTAAGTAGAACTTTAGCGACAGAATTATGCCACAGATTCTGATAACAAGCAGTGGAATTCATAGAATTGCCCACATTTTGAAAAAGTGTTTTGAGATCTGGGCTGCTAATACAGCGTCCGCCACCTGATGATGTTATGAGAAACCCCAACATTACGTTCAAGAATGTGATTCATTCCATTCAGGCATCTCCATTTGCCGAGTTTGATAATGAACTGAATGTGTCGTTAGTGCATCCTTGAAATGCTGCGCATTCAGTTATTTAGTGCATTATTTCAAAGACCGAAACCTGGAGACACCTGTGTGATATCTGAACTCCACAAAAGAATTTTATCACTGTGGCAAGGATCTTCATTTATTTGAAAGTATACCACTTAGTACATCTGCTAAAGGTGTACTGAACGCTAAAAGTATCAGAGGATTTCGTGACCAACAGACATACAGACCAAATAAGTTGCATTACATTCATTGTTGGGAATTTACCGCCTGGTTTGTTTGGGTCTCCCAGTTGATGAACAGCAGGAGTGAGTTAAATGAGAAGATGATAACGTGACGATAAAGTTTCTAAACCATTAAATGTACTGGTTGCAGTCATTGTTATAATCTTTTAGTGCGTAGTGCTATAAGAATCGGAAATGAAATTGCTATATGTGGTGCATCTATTTGTTTAGTTGCACAACTGTATATACGCTGCGACAGTTCTGCTCTATCTGCGTTTCTAATTACCGATATTAGCTTCTGTAACATTATATTATTTCTGTCGTCTACAAGACTACGTCAATAAAATTGTTTACATAATAAAGGTAAAACTCAATGAGTATGTCACGTCTGGACGTAGAACTAATGCGTGTTTATAAAAAAAAAGCGTGGAGTGGCAAGAACCTATAATTCCATGAAGATAAGCCTGGCCGGCCTTAAATCTGGGCTGCTGTGTTGTTTGACCAACTATCCGGAATGGACTTGTACAGACGACTGCAATTAGATTACTTCTTCTGAGCTTACGTTTACAAAACAAGAGAAACAAAAACACGGGTTGTCACGGTCAAGTAAGATCAGCCAACCTATGAAACATGTTCTATATACATATACCACCAAACGATACGGGCTTATCACATGATATTTCTGTTCT
Organism: Paragonimus heterotremus; assembly: GCA_013368495.1. NCBI lineage: Eukaryota > Metazoa > Platyhelminthes > Trematoda > Plagiorchiida > Troglotrematidae > Paragonimus > Paragonimus heterotremus. Next base: position 26,010 of record LUCH01003629.1, on the reverse strand, counting down.
CCGAATGTTATTATCTGTTTGTTTTATGTGGTCTTTCGAATCCGTACCACCATTTTTCTGACAAGTTTGTAGAGCTAGTTTTTTCTGATCTACCGATAGTGAAGTGTAAAATTCTTCTCGTTTTACGCAGTATCCATTCTAACAGTTACATTCTTCAAATTACGTGCATCAATGAAACTCTTTTGTGAACAATCATGAACACTTTCACCACAACAAACTTAGTACGCTTTTTAATTTAGTTCATTTTTGCTCTACCAAAAACTTATTATGTCAACTTCTCTAGAATTCATAGTCACCCAAGAAATTCATATTTCTTTCGATAAGAGAGCACTAAAATAGTGCTGATTTTCCATTCCACTGCGTATAATTTCCTGTCTGGTACATTGAAGAATCCTACTTTGTGAGGTTTGATATTATAATAAAAACACAAGAAAGTGAGAATGACATAAATAGTTGAGCATCTTGGACTTGGTCGTTTTATTTTCCGGATGTAGTTGGAAAGCTACATACTTAACCTAAGAAGACCATTGCTGAAGACACCCGTGTGGACATCACTTTGTTGGTGTAACATGGCTTTGTCCTATCGCCCAAGTATTCCAAGTGAATATTGCATGATTTTGTCGCGCACCATATATACAATTTCCTCACAAACTAAAATTCCTATCGAATTGGGTTTAACATGTAAACAAATCTGTTCACTTCAATCATATGGAACAATCGAAACTCGTGGTTACATCATGCATTCCTTAATTTTCATCCTGGTATCTTCGATTCAAAGTTTCTTCAAAGTTTCATACCATAACCGCATCACAGTTAATTAGAAGACAGTGTCTCATTAGACAAATATTTCAAATGAACGGTGATGAAGCTACAACACACCAACTTCTCATCCAGTTACCACATGGACTGAAATTATGCAAGTGGTTCCGACGGGCAACGGCAACCTGAACAAACATTTGTGAACTTGTGAGGGATGGAAAACTATCATAACAGCTCCTGATGTGTGTGCACGTTTCCCGCAGGTGTTTTCTTTCCCAGTTGTGTAACTAGGGTAAACACAATTCGAAATAACAGACGAATGATGTGATGAAATTCAAAAGCACGACGGACATTCACTTGAAGGAAGCGGAGTGGCTGTTTAAAAAAATGCCGCCTGGAGACACCACAAACTGTTCTGTTTGCTCGTCGTTCATCACATGATACAAGTGGCCGAAAGTACACTCATTTAAAACGCCACATCCATCGCCTGCAACAGAGCCACGACTCGCATTGGTCGATGTGGTACATGAAATATAGATTTTCAGCGATAATAAGGGGTTGCGACCGTGATGTGCATAAAACAGTGTAACTAGATTAACTATATGTGATTCCTGACCGGAGCTCTGTCTGCGATAAGGAAGCGGTGTGTGACGAACATTTGGTTCGAGTGAGCACATTTCACGTATGGTTGAACTAGTCCACTCAATTTAAATATCGCCGCAGTTACCAATATATATATATATTTATATATCTGACAACGCCAGCTGCAGCAGACACGATCTCAAGAACAACGCTGTCATGTTCTTACTTCGTATAAAACGGTGGGAATTCTTAAGAAGGTGTATCGTTTAGAACAGTCAGTTCTCAAATCCAAAACGGCACACTGGCAAAAACAATGATGCTGTCTCACTGGATCCAATCTTCTCTTTATCGCAGCCAGTTTGGTTGTTTGCTAAGAAGAACCGTGCCTGTTCTTCAGACTATAGAATCATTTTAGCTGTACTCGTGAACGAATACGTTAGACAGTCCAGAGGTGGTAGTTCGGTTGTAGTTAACCTTAAATTAATTTGCTTTGCTGAGTTCGGTTTGCTCAAAAGTAACTTAATCAAAAGTCTGCCCTTGTCATGACAAGAATATGCACAATTGACGGGCTCCAGCAAGAGCGAGACTCTAGTATGGAGGCTATTTTTAGCGGTGACTGGTTGAAAAACCTGCCTGAATTCAAAACCCGAGGTTGAATAGGGATGATGTTCAGTTTAGAAGAAATTTCATTTTACTGAGCTCTAAACCGACAACCTTTATGTTATAAGTCAGAATTTCATCCGCCCATATATCGGTTCGATTTAAGTCTCTGTCTGCCTGACACTAAATGGCGAGTCCTTACAAGTACGAAACACTCCAGAAGTTAATTTAAAGATGATGGTCAGGTAGTACTTACTTCAGAAATTACTGGTCATGGTCAATAATCTCAAATTAATGTCTACGTTCCAACCAATTTTGAGTTTCGATGGCGTCATTTCAAAGCCGAGGTGAAAACTGTCAAAATAGTGTGTTTACTTTGTGGACTCAATTGGACCAACTTTCTTAAACACGATAAATAAACACTAACAATGAGAAACTGAAAAGGGATAAGCCCCGAATAGACTAGTGGACTCGTCGCTGGACAACAGTTTACAAAACAGGGATCGCGAGTATCCTTGTTTTACACTTAGTCTTTACTAAGTGTTCTCAACGCTAAGTATGATGAGTATGTTCTGATCAAAATATTTAACAATTTCAACAAGAGAAACAAGCGCTGTCAAGTAACCTGAAAGTCCGCTGTTAGTGTCATACGAAATTAGACGGAGATCTTTACAAGTCAATAAATATTGAGTTAATCTTTTTGTGGGAACATTGGTGTGATCGATACATCGATTTAACCGTGTTGTCCATTTATATATATATATGCTGACCTGGAGAACAAGAAGAATGTTGACCCAAGTTATCTATATAAGAATGAGAATGATGTAGGATATTCTGAGTAGATCAAGTGAACCGTTCGAGAAATTTGCGTAAATAATTCCACGTAATCTTGCTGAATTGACACATCTACTTGTCTGTTGGTTGCAGGTTAACTTCAAATTGAACACGTTGGTTCACATTGTAAAGACGCTGATAATCTGACATTCTTTTGCCACTAAAGCATAAGTATGACCAACATCAGGCTTGGAATAATTATAGTTGTACCTTGTTCTGGTTGACAGGTCTCACTCTTTTTGTTCCCACTGAAATTTATCAAAATGACATGTTACAGCACGAACGATTGGAGATTGGGTTCGATGTTATCACCCTACGGTCCGCTTACAACTGATAAGTGAAGGTTCATAAAAATCATATTCAGCTTGAGGTTAATACTGAACGTCCCACTGAAGGTGACGATGACCGAGACATTAACTTTACTACTTCCAGTGATATCCCAGCTTTCAAAGTTAACGTAATTATACCTTTTCAGTAATTAGAACAGAGATTAGAAAACAGACACGTGGGAATTACAGTCTTTTGTATTGTTTTGACAGTACAAGGTGAACAGTGACATGAAAGTATAAAATGACACCTCTACATAAGGTCGGCGAGTGAATGTGTACGTTGCATCGCAGATTATTGACCGTTACCCCGCTGCACGTGAGTTCTTCCGCAAGGATAAGACAAAGTGTACCTCAGTTCGTCTGTCCAGATGCTTCGACTACAAGTAGCTTCCAACCACCCGTTTCTTTCGTGCATCTTCGCCAGAAGAGTCACATGATTCAAAAGCCTGAATCAAACCCCATACGATTTAAGCCTCGTCGTAGTGTGTGTAAAGATACCGAAAGCTCAGAACGTTTAGTCAAAATGCGTTTAACAGTAAAGAGTTTCTAATTCTTCGTTCTAAAAGACAATTTTTAACCTAGGTTTACTAACTTCGCTGTAAAACTTGGAACTGATATGCTTTTCTAAATGTGGTATCGACGTCATTTAGGTTTATCCTGGATTCTTGCTTGCGACCGTCTACCGACAGACTGTTAAAACTGGTTGAACAACATCTTTAGAACAAGAAAACTGGTAGATGCAGGAATTTCGTATTAACTCATCAGTACCAAACTCACAATAACATGAAACTTTTTTTTATGTCGAACAGCTAGGTGTGGGTAGGATGGATAGTCGGTTGATGGGTTAGGAAAGGTCACCAATTCCAGGGCAGGGGCGAGCTCAAGAACAATTGTTTCTGAATATGTAAGGCCGGCTTCAGTCGATTGAGGCTGAGACTGTCACAATCAGTGTACTGAAACTGGCCCTATGTATTCAGAAACAATTGTTCTTGAGCTCGTCCCTGCCCTGGAATTGGTAACCTTTCCTAACCCATCAACCGACTATCCATCCTACCCACACCTAGCTGTTCGACATAAAAAAAAGTCTCATGTTATTGTGAGTTTGGTACTGATGAGTTAATACAAAATGCCTGCATTTACCAGCTTTCGTGTTCTAACGGTGTTGTTCAAAATTCAGCACATCATAAAGATGCTCAATGGCTAGTTGAAATTTCAGACCCCATTCGAAAAATGTTATCCCCTCCATTGCCTAAAGGATTTCTTCAAACTAGCAGAGACTTTAGACGCGTGTCGTTGAGTTCACAAGCTATACACTCGACTGACGTTGATTCTCTCTTTACGAACGTTCCTCTTCGAGAGGCAGTTGAGTTTTTATGTGATGTAGTTACCAGCCAAAACTGTGACATAGGTATTCCCAATTATTATTTTAAGGATCCCAATTTACTGTGTACAGAAAATATCAGGTTCAATTTTGAAGGTCTTTCTTATGGACATATAGATGGAGTGGCTATGGGTAGTCCGTTAGGCCCAACAGTAGCCGACATTTTCTTAGGAATGATTGAACGACTAGTCTCGGATAATACTACCAAAGCCTTATTGCACAAGTGGTATGTTTATGATATTTATGATTTTTACAGATACCGACCATTTTTTGTTCAATCTCCTTAGCTCTATTCATCTGAACCTATCATTGTCTCACGAAAAAGAATCAAACGCCAGTTTAGCTTTCTCAAATCTACTTATCACTAAGCGTGGGGATGGGACATTATAGCGATCGGTTCATCGCAGAGCAACATGAGGCGGACAATATCTTCAGTTCTTTGGCTTCTTCTCGACTGCATACAAGAAGGATTCGTTCAGAACCCTATTTCACAGAAGCAGACATATTTGCACACTTGATAAGCTATAGAAAGAGCAAGAATTGCTGAGAAAAACGTTACTGGTAAACATATATCTTAAAAAGTTCATAGACATTCACAGCATGGTGAACAAATGCGATGAACCAGTGCAACCAGTTCAAAAAAAGAGATATTCTTATTTTTGCAATTAAGAGGCGATCTTCTGGCAAACGACATCAAGCACGAACTGCAATGTAATCTATCCCGTACGTACCCAGCTGCCCAACGACGCTTGGTTCAAACCACCAAAAGACCCGTACTACACAGTTGTGAACGCAGCTTGTCTGATCATTCTGTCTGTCACGTTGTTCATCAGTTCACTGGCAGTTGCGGTGACGTTTACATAGGCAGACGGACAGACGGCTATCTCAGCAAATGGCAGAACACGTCCCGAAGTGAATAAAACAACTCCTGACACAACAATCTGAAATCGGTGAATCCGTAACTCGATATCCCGCACCATCGATTGCCAGACACCTCATGATAACAGGTCACCAGGTTGACATACTTAGATCATTCAAAATGTTGCTGTGTCGATCAAACCCGAAGTATCGGCGTTTCACTGCAAAATTCGAGCGTCAACTTACTGAAATACTAATAAGTAGTTTGGTAGATTTATGATTTCGGGCGAAACTCAATTGTGAAAAGCCAGGACGACCTATACTGCTACCTTGCCGAGGTGGTCGGGCTTGTGTACTGTTTTGATCCGGCGCGCTATGCTGGCTAGAACTCCGGTCCTTCCAGGCGCAACCTTGTCAGACAGGCCAAAGGGGAGCAGTCAGACGAAAAGCAGTTACACTCATAGGATTGTATGTCGCACTATCGACCGCGTATTAGTGCTTAGGTAGTGAGGCACGATCCTATGAGCATACAGCAGAACCATTTTTATGGTTGCGGCACTGCTGTCTTCTGTATCAGGAAGAAGGGGGTTAGAAAAGGTACCTTCAAACAAAGAACACTCCGATAGCCGAACCGTTGACCGTGACCGCCGGCGTATTATCCAACACGGTCGAAAAACATCCGATATCTTTCAAAAGCCTGATGTTGCTTTGAGTACATCCACTGCGCGCATCAGTGCTCAGAATGAGACATGAATGTCCTATCCACTGAGTCCTCAAGCTAGGTAAGCCCCTCACTGCCAAGTAATTCAGATTCTTCAGTCACTGGCTCCAGGTAGGGTTCCCCAAGGAAACTCTGTATCCTGTTGTCTCGCAGGTCAGACTTATGGGTCGGAGACTCGGGGTGGAGTCCCTCAATTCAACTCCATTCTGCGACACAAACGACCGAGAAGCATCAGAAGTTATCGTTCTCCCG
>LUCH01003629.1:6047-17433 GCA_013368495.1 Paragonimus heterotremus | reverse complement strand
CTCTGCCAAAAATATGTAGACCATGCTGAACAAGGTTAGTGACCGGGCTGGTTTGTATGGAATGCACTTTGCACCTTCGAACTGCAAAATGCTGCTTCAAGACTGGATCATTTCAACTCTTACCTTCTTCATTGCAGTCAATCCGCTTGAGACTGTGGACAGTTTCACATATTTGGGTGAGGTATCTCATCAGCTTGTAATATTGCTGATGAGATATCAGCGAGGGTAGCAAAGGCACGAGTTGCCTTTGCCAAACTGCGTCATCTGTGGTGTCCAAACGACGTCCGGTTGTCTTTGAAAGGAAGGTCATATAATGCTTGTGTGCGCTCCATTTTGCTTTATGGTTTGGAAACGTGGCCTGTTCTCAAGGAAGATATCAACAGGCTTGCTGTGTCTGACCATCGTTGTCTCCGCCAAATATCCCGTATGAAATGGACTGATCACGTGAGCAATGTGGCAGTTCGCCGGCGCGTATTCCGGGACGCTCAGGATGCGCGATCATTTGGTCAATTAATCGCGGTACACAGAATGCGATGGTTGGGTTACGTACTCCGTATGTCTTGTGAGCGTTAACCGTACCGGGCATTGTGTACTGAGACCACCAACAATTGGGTAAAACCGCATGGTGGTCAAGCTACGACGTGGTCACGAAATATGAAGACCGTGACTGTTCCATTGAGCAGAGTGGTTAGGTGTCGCCCGCCTGGCTGGGGTTCTCGTGACCACTCAACTCGCTGGTTAGAGATGCTATCCGAGATGGTGGTGTGTCGTAGTCAATGGCATGCCTGTATCCATATCATTCCTAGTTCTTCTGCTTGGACTTCTTTTAATGATTTTGTACCTTCTTCGCAATGTTTTCCACGTCACTTCTGAGGTGGGTGGCGGCCCGAGCCACAGTACCTTTTGGTCCGGCTCATGGCTGCTTTGATGATGATTAAAAGCCAGAGCTTCGGCTGGATTCGAACCAGCGACATAAACACCATGCCCGAACGCGGCAAGCGCTCTTCGATGGCTCGAATTCAGCCGAAGCCCTGGCTTTTCCCAAATGAATCTCACATGAAATCACAAATCTGCCAAGCTATTTATTAATAATGCAATCAATTAAGGCTCAACTTTTTTTCAACGAAAGGCACATACATTGTAGAAAAACTTCCTTCGATATCTCATCTATAAAAAAAATTGACTGGGAGTTAATCTTATAGCGTTTGTACTGCCGAATCAGCCCTTCCAGCCGGACAGATAAGACCACTATAGGGTTCAAGTGATACTATAATCAATTGTGAAATGCTGCCAGCTTTGGGAAAGTCACCGTTTCTAACATTCAAGCTAAATGCTACTGACAAATAACCACGAGATTCCAGGCTTCTGACTTTTGTTTCTTTAGTCCACAACACAGTTTCTATTCTTCTCTTCTGTTAGCAACACCCGTGTGTTTCACAAACTGAAGGGTTCATCAGCTATTTTTCAGTTGGTGTGGATTGGTAGGGCCGACGCAAAGACACATCAAGTTATTGTTTTCCATACGCCAAGATGAGGAACTGACAAATTTATTGAGTGGTTTCCGTTATGAAGTTTCCGCATGTAGTTCTCAGAAGTGCGTCCTTGTAGTCTGATTTGAAAATGCTCCTACTTTTACGTATAAGTAGCTTGGTAGATTTATGAATTTAGATGAGACCCAACTGTGAAAAGTCAGGGCTTCGGCTGGATTCGAATTAGCGACAGAAACACCATGCTTCTACGCGGCAAGCGCTCTACCAGCTGAGCTACGAAGCCACACCAGAAGCTCGAAAATTCTATGCTAAACAGTGGCGTTGGTGGATTGCAGCGTGAACTGTTTGGGAAATCCTGCCGGCGCAGTCGATCTCCTGGATCATTTGGTGGACTCCATCTGAGACAGTGGGACAGGTGGGTAATCGGGTCCAAATGTGAAATTTCCGAGCTCCTGGCGTGGCTTCGTAGTTTAGCTGGTAGAGCGCTTGCCGCGTAGAAGCATGGTGTTTCTGTCGCTAATTCGAATCCAGCCGAAGCCCTGACTTTTCACAGTTGGGTCTCATCTAGCTTCTACTTTTTTCAACAAATTCGGTGTGCCAGCCAACTCGCATTACGTTGAGCTACCGATTAGTGGGTTTCTGCCATTTTCCTTGTTCTACTCGGCTTCATCATCAGACAACGACGTCAGAAAGTTTGCTGGCGTTTAACTGTCGTACAATCATGAAAAAAAATGGAGCCCTGCAAAAAAGAGAGAAACAGGAGACGGAAGAATGCAGCTACTAAAGATAACCACGTCTGTAGTAAAAAGCCGGAAATCAAGATGCCCACATCCTGTAAACAAACAATCTACTAGTGAAAACAGAAAGTCATTAGCAGGCCGGTTTCCTTACGACTTTTATTGTTTTGCGTCATTAGGTGCACTGACTTCACAGACAATTCGACTATATAACGACGTTTATGTCACCGGGTCTAAAATGGCTGCCGTCTTGCTAACCTATCTAGTTAGCTACACTGTGGCTGCAGGACCTCAGTCAGTGAGACAAACCCGGCCCATACTGACTAGCCTTCGTTGAAGGACTGCATTTCTTCACACCAGACCATCTGCACACTTGGTATCTTAGGCCAGTCGACCGTAGCATTGGCGAGCAGTGCTCGATATGGTAAGCAATCAGTTGACATCTTCATTGGGTAGTCCAGCCGTCTAAGTCTGTGTAAAAATAAAGTTTGAACGAAGGAACACGTTTGGTAATCACTACCACATACCAGCTTCTCAACCCGTTTATTGATTACCCATTGGTGCTACTCTACGCGAGCAATCGAACGTAGACACAGGGAGTCAGATACCTGAAGATGGTCCAAGTCTCCCTGGTTGAGTGGCCAAGGTTGACAGTTTTAACCTAACGCAGCTATCACATCCAAACTTGAGCTCAGCCACTCTGTCGACGGAGGTGTCGTATGTCAAGGAATACCAGCGTGAAGAGATAGACGTTTCAGTGTCATTCTTACACATCCGCCGCCGCTGATGAAACTTCCAGAGTATACAAACCAAACAACCAAACCCATAACTTCACTGTCCCACATTAAGGCAACATAACCACAGCGGTCTTTGCAAAATTGCCTAACATCCTGAGGCTACATAGTGCATTGCAAATTAGACAGCAGAGTGCAAACTTGCGTCTAATATTTTCTGTGCTGCTTGGAAGTTGTAACACAATAGCTTGTCGTTAGTATGGTCAAAACAGATAACCGTCCACCAGATAGAAGATCCACGTTGATATTTTATAAGCATTTCAGACGGTTTTGCATTAGTGCGTCCGTGACAAAATTAAACAAAAATTTTGATAGTGCAGTTCCTCCGCTGTTTGTGCAGAAAATGTCTAACAGTTCATAATAACCATGATCAAAATTACGAGAATGAAACGCCCACATGACGATTACGTATTTGGTCGACATGTTCCTCGAGTGTAAATCGAACCAGTGAGTTGGACGCACCTTTATATTTGGGGAAAATGACAGTTGTTAGCAGGTCTTGTAGAGGGCACTTTTCAAGAATTTGCTGAAACAAAATATGGTCGGCAAATCTTTGTCCAGAATGAGGCCCTGACTTTTCTTTCCTAATATCTACCTCCATATCTGCAATGAGCCGGTAAGGTATAATGGATACAAGGACCTTAATGATGACTTAGATCAGGTTAATCCCCTTATGATTTTCGCAACTGAGTGAAGACCCCTACTAACGCCTCTCGCTAACCTTGCAAAGTTCCGGCACGAGGTCATTTGGACCAGCAGCACTATTATGAGGTTTGATATGCAATTGCCGACCAGAATACAACAGTTCAAATTTTTGACTGTAACACAGTGGAAGCAGCGAGCCAGTTGAATTAATCCTCAGGGCGTCACTTCGGACGCTGTAACGTTCTGGACTTAGTAAGGATCAACGTGCCGTCTACCTCGTCTATAACCACAGTGACAAACGGACGCCATAAGTAAACTCGAGGGGTCCGCCAATATTCGTTGAAGAAAACCGATTTCCACTCTCATGGCCTTCCCCATTAGCAAAGCTTCAAGATCTATGATCAGGTTAAACTTCAGTTTCCTACGGGTATCTCATTCTCTTTATCTAAACCGTTCCCAACAACCTAACAATCTTAACAATTGTCTAAACTGCAATGTATTTTTAATCCATGGGTCACCTCTCCGCATACTGTAGTACTTGACTAGTGAATGTGCGATTTAGGTCCAACAGGATCGTTCGGGATAAAACTGTCAAACCAGATTGACTAGTTTGTGTTTTAAATTTACTTGACGACTTTGTGACACTGTTGGAGATGCTCCAAATAATAACAATCTACCTCAAGTTAATGATCTCTAGTGAATACACAAACTAAGATGCGGACTGTTTTTGTTTGGCCTAAACACTAATCTGAGGATTTTATTCAGTCTGAGAGAAACGGCACAACCAGCTTGCAAATGGTATTGGTCTTATTAACGCACGACTAAGGCAAGCATGATGTGGACAATGTCTTTGTATGTCGAGTGATGTCTCCACATGAAGCTAACATAATTCATCCTAATACTCCTGAGTATGCAGTCGATAACATGCGCGGCCAGTGCGCAGTAATGGAAAACAGCCATGCTCTAGGTGGATTTGAAGTCGACCCCTGAGCTGTGCAGATGAGTCGAAACCTCGTGAATTATCCCGTTGCACCCATCAGCAAGAAACAGTATGCATATGGTTCTCCTGTTCTTGGGAAACCATCGTGATGTTCAGATCCCAAAGAGTTCGGGTTGCAAACCAATTTCGTTACCAAAGTCTTGATTGTTGAATTTATCAATCTAATCAACGAGAATGACTGTCATAAAGACCGAAGCTAAACGGCCTAACTTGGTCACCAACTGGTGGCTTCAGTGATTTCGAATTTTAAAAAACATAAGACATGACGAAAAACATCACCTGAATATTGACAAAATGTTGCGGGGTTTCAGCTTTCAAGTGCACAAGATTCTGTCTCGAAGGGACTTTAGAAATTTCATGCATCATAATGTCCGTTAATACAGTTTTGCTGATTAGGTTGAGCGTTACCAGTTCTACCCAAGATTCCCTAGAAACCGAACGCTTAACTGCTTAGTTTTACTGACTTGATTATATCGACGCTGGAAATGGAAATATTTTCGACCCAATTATTCACCTACTTATTGTGTGTTCCTCTTTTCCCTTCTCTATGGTAATTTAACTTAGCTGAGCCTGACCCGCCCCCTTTGATGTATAAATCACTCAACTTATGTTTTGTCACAGAATGCTCTGATTTGGTCTGTTATCATGTTTGATTAACTTGCACGACTGTTTTGGTTTATGTTTTACCGTAGCTGTTGCTATGACACTAAAAATTGCACTCAGAAGGCGTGAATCCGAACATGCCTCGTAAGATGACTGACGAAGAAGCTTACACAGTTCAAACAAACCAGGTTTAGTATGGACAGTGACTGTGAGGCGGAGTCCTGTATATCTGAAGTAAATAGCATGCGTCTGTGTCATTTGGGAGAGGGTAGTGGCGTGTTGATGATGACAGCTTTCGAGATTTAGTCTGCATTCAGAACACAAGTAGTGAATTATAGAACCGTGATAGTCCGTGTTCGAGTTCCTATATTCTTAACTGATGAGTCACGGAACAAAGTTTTCATTACACTACAGTTCTTTCAGTCTGATATCACAACTAAAGGTTGTGTTGTACTAAGTTTGCCTCACTGATTTGACGGCTAAGTAGGTCCAACTAGTTGAGTTGAACGGAACCTTAATGCCAAAGATACATGTTGGATGTTCTCGGATTTTGGAGCAGGTGTATCAGACGTCGATGCAAAGTGCAATATCAATCTAACATTTTTCCCCTCAAGTATTCAACTGCCTATGCTGTGCCACTCCTGTTCCGGATACTCGTTTTGATCTTGATTATACTATTTGTTTTAACACATCAATTCGTTTAATGCGCGAACAGCAAGTTGATTGTACAGTGTGCCTTCCTCTCTTTTTGGGGTGTGGCTTGCTTTGCTTGGTTCTGAAACCGTTAATTACTCAGAACAACCGTATTTGGTAGCAATATCATATCTCGTCCTTCTAATCGTCGTTGGTCTGTCCAACAGTATCTTGCGTTATTGGACTATTAACAACGATCTGAAGGCCGAAACTGTTAGAGTTGTTGAATCGTTCGTTTTGCTAAGGTGATCACTAGAAACTTGACCTTGTGATTCATCATTTTTCCAGAGGTTTTGGATCATCCGCTTATCGTTACGTGTTACTCAACATTTGTGGCGGAATGTCATGTGGAGAAAATCCATCGCTTGAGCGGCCTGGTGCTCCACTTTGAGTGCTAACTAAGTAATCCGGTGCCAGTCCAAATCAGTTTTGCACCAACGTTACGCTTTCTAAGAAAAACGTCACATGCTATTCTATCTGTTAATCTCCTTTTAATCTAAAACTTACAACCACTGAGGATCTCTCTAGGACACTTATCAAATAGGATTTCAACAAATTTGAGCGCAATCATATTATATGGTCTATGTTAACTAATATCAGCATGGATTGGGGGCTTCTGACTCATCGAAGCCTCAGAATGTGAGTCCATTGTACACCTTCTCTAGAACGCATGAAAATATCGGTCTTAATTACTCTACTTACAGTGAAAAATTTTCTGAACCTGCCATGTGCTGATGTTTATGTGGACCGACCAGGTACCGTTGTTCCTAGTATTTCCTTGACCCTTCTGGCTTCCCACGTTCGCCTGAACGTGCACCATGCACCTTTAGTTTGTTTTCGTTCTTCCTTTCCCTGACTGGCAAATTTGTTGATATTAACAATCGCACATCTCACATCCAAAATGCCGGTTCCTAATATGCATTTCCTTGTTATTGATTCTCATTCACATGTCCAAACACCGGTCGCTGTCCGTCATCAATTCCTTCCCCTCACCTATATGAACCCGACTTTCCCACTGACCATTGAGACATGCCATGATGTTTCGTCTTTGCCTGTTGGTTGCCTCTACTTACATTTGTCGTTGCATATTTGGACTCGACTAATTGTCACACGTTACCTCGCGAACGCAAATAATTTGTGGTTCTTTCCTGGCGATTGACCATATTGTTTTTAGTAACAGTATCACGTAACCAGTCATTTGCTTTGATTCTTACATTTGTTATTGATAGTTATGTCTGCGTCGCCCAACATTTAACGGAAAGATTTCCGAACGGTCTGTACGACGAATCAAAAAATTTGAGAACAAGTGAGCAAATTCCAACATCTACCTGAATCTACTTTCTAGCATTTGTTGTATGGGCAATCTGTAACAAATTACGCATATTTTCCACTCACTCAATATGTTCACTTGTTAACATGCGTTTCTGTTGATGGTAGTTCGGAACGACTCACCAGAACCGAGTTACAGAATGTTTGAATGCGGCTAGTGATTTCATTATGGGCAGGTTCTGAAGGGTCAGTAAAATGAATGCCATCAATGCGTAGTGACTTCAGCGCTGCACAGTTATTAGCGGGACTATTCATGGGAATCATATTTGGCAAGAACAAATAACACTAACTCGAAATATTTATCGCTCTGAATGCACAACGTAGGAAGGTCTTAAAATCAGAGCTGGACGTTTTTAACTTCAACAAATTGGAGCTGTTGATGAAGCTGTTTGTCTAGGATAAATATGCCAGCAAGTAGAACGCCTTACACTTTCAATAATACCTCAATTTCACGGACAGATAAAAGAGTCGTACCCGCTCTCTTCCTGTCAAATTAGCAAACGGTAATCACGGTATTCTCCCGCATCCGTGTATCCAAGCCATCGATGGATGACAGTCTAATGATCGAAGTGCAGTCAGCCAGGCTGCTTCTGATCTCATTTAACATACGCGAAACGGCGAAACTGTTGGCAAGTCGAAGGATGTGATAAGGAGCGGCAACTGATTGCAATAGCGTTCGCAACTTAAAGTGTGGCTGGATTAGCGAATAGTAGTGCAGTCCTTCAGGTTTAAGAACACAGTTTTAAGTGACCGGAGAATGGCTGTTACCACTTTAGATGACCGGAAAGTAAGCACCATTCCAAAATCAACCGGTGAGTTTATGACAACTTTAAGCAGTGTAATACCAACTGTTGGGGAGTGCTAATAAATCGCAGACGTTTGATAACAGTCTCAGTTGATTATAATCATTCCTGCCTAAGTAAAGATGACTCTTCGAAGCAAGCAGAAGGGTGTGGAAAACAGTTGTCCTAACTTGATTCTCAACGGAGATTCCAGTGTACTTTTGAAAGTTCAACAAAACAACCAGACAACTGCCATGAATAATATGAAAATCAACATGCTTGACAGAGAACACGCAGCCAACTCTGTCCTGATTGACCCATTCAAAATTACATGGAATATGGAAGACTAGAAAATACTGATGGCAGCCGTTTCTCCTTCTCCGGAAAGTAATCGACCTCAAAATTGTTTGGCGCGTTTTTGTTCGCATGTTACTGTTGGTTAGTTCAGTTCTAAATTATATGCCGCGGTATCTTAAACCAAGTGCAAGCCTCTTTGTCTTCACAGCATGTGCAGTCGGTATGCCGTCATTATCTTCTCTGCAATACTAATCTCTGTTCGAAAGATCAATTCTGACATATGACTACCCTAAATCTAAATAACGTATTGCTTGCTAGTCTCTTATTTGTCAGGTACCAAATACAGTTCTCTGCTTCACGTGTTTTCTTTTTTATTGGTCTGTCCATTAATGAGAGCAAATCACTCTCTTCTATAAACGTGTGTACTACAGTTGAGCTAAAATCAGTTATTTTGTATATTAAGATTGTTAATGCCATAAAGAATGTTAACACCTCTCGGAAGCATTAGGTCCTTGGGCAGATTCGGTCAAATAAAGTACCCAGTTATCACACCATTGTCAATAATGTCAAATGCACAACACGCTCATTTCCAAGGAAACTGTGGACGTAGTTTTCATGAACTAGAGGACCCACCGATCAATATATCACGCAATCCGGATTACTAAAATTTCTTGTAGTCACATTTGGTGAGATACATTGTGTCGCGAAATTAACGTCGTACATTTTGTAACCTGGATTATTATTAATTAGTGTTGTCCTTCTAACGGCCCTACGCCATTATCATGAGGTAATAAATGACCTGATTGTCGATTGTGTAAGTTGACCAGTGGCCGATATTCTGTGAGACATCGCCGTGAACAACTTGGATTAATGATGCTGACAACAAGTCGGTCTAAGAATCAATGCGCCAAATGTTCTCATTTTAAAAGAAACTCAAATTAGCCGAAGTATAAACCGTAGCAAGTGAACTTACTACAGCCCTTCTCTTCTTCTAGTTGATGTGCGCTAGACGCAATACATTAGCATATTACAACTATTCGTGTTATCAAGTGAATCTGATGAATTGCATTTTGCTTCCAACGTTAATCATATTAAATGTAAGCAGATTTCATATATTCAGTTTTGAAGTTTTACATTAAACTTATCGATAAACGTTGTATTAACACAAGTTCCAGAAGTCTAGCAGTCGACTTAATTTGAACCAAGAGGTAATACCCATGCCTTAACAAATGTATAATAGAATGGTGTGATTAGGCAAAATAATTGCAGCTAATTATTAATGTGCTTACAAAATAATGAAGCCATTGCTAACTGACAATCATCACAAATCAAGCCATACAGGCAAAACCATGAATTACAAAAATCTACAACTGAACTAAAGTATTTCGAAGCTTTGCAGCAAAGAAATATTATCACAGATACAGTGTTACATGATCCTCCAGTAGTAACGGATGAGATAAAATAGGACACATAATGAACACACGCATGTTAATCAATATGGGAAGAGAGGATCAACGGTCGATCCATTCCCTGGTACCGCACTAGAACGGTTGACTACCATCTGAGCACCTTATGCAACACAGTCACCAATTTCACCACAGAAGTAACGTCAGTTTGTTGTGTAAGGAGTGACAAATGTGCGCATTTTCTGGTTGGAGCACTTGGCATTTATTTCTTGTTAGTTGAAAATGGCCTATATTCACTATAGTCACTTCGTTTCGTTCAAGATTATATGAAAATATACAGTTATTTTGCAACTTGTTGTGATAGTCGAAATGGTTTGATAACGAATAGGGAGGTGGCTCAGTTTTCCTCATTCTAATTTTATTTGTATGATCAAACGCGATAATCACAAGTGTTCTGTATGTTCTATTCCAAAAACCTATTTTGGCTGCAGCCCGAAGTTTCTGCAAACTCAGTATGATTATAGAAATGCATTAAATGTTGACTGATAAGTATCTGATTTACCAGATCAGTGTTAAGGTCTGTTTAATATAGCTGAAGTAACTTCCATATTAAATTCCTAGTTCGATTGCGGAAAAAAGCTTGTATCACGAGGTCCTGTTTTTGGGGTAGCTGAAGGTCAGTGGTGCAGTGGTCAGCAAGATCACCTCATGAAAGCGTGGCTGGAGTTCTAGACCTGATCGTGGTAAGGATATGAACTACTGACGAGCTCTAAAGATTCTAGTGGTTGTTCTGTTCGAAAGGGACCAACTGGAAGGTTTATGGGAATGCAACAACTGCAATCAGTTGTGAGTAGTGTTCAATTTACGTGTAGCTGGAGATGCTTACGTTTGTTTTCCCCCTATGTTTACTCCGTTTAATTAACATATCAGTTCAATTACTGTCTCAGAACGAACCACTAGAAAAATGTTTTCTTGCAGGCCGTGTTGGAAGAAGTACACCACTGGTTTAAGTATATTGAAAGCATATTGAAAAGCATAATAAAATTAAGATAGGCTGAATGGATATCGTTCGAACTGCGCAGACAATATCTGTTCACAACCATCACAATAAATCAGAGGCCACAAATGTGAATCGGATCCCAACGCCGATACGTTTAGCGGATTAACGTGTAACTAATCATACACGTTTTATGGAGACGAGGCGTGATAAAGAAAATACCAACATGTGATTGAGCTATAGGTTGGTTTACACCCCATTAGTGCACAAGGGCACGTCCCACCGTGGATTGCCAGTTTGCATTGGTTGCCCCTAGCGTGGGTTTATAATAGTGCATATAGTGCTTCTGCGTACACGAATTCCAATCGACATGCCGTCGCAAGTTCTATTTTTGTTTTGACTTAGTAGGTAGAGATAGTCTGAATGCGGATCGAACCAACAGCCGTCAGGTAGGTACGAGCAATGGTGGATCATTCATTTAATGTGCTGCCTAAACCTTTAAATGTTTGGTTTAATTGCACTCCTTGTGAATTCGGAGCAAAATTAGTAGAGTGGTCGACCGAGGTGACTCGACGTACGTTTCGTTTGTCTGGTTCGTTCACAAGCTGAACGC
>LUCH01003628.1:9845-31097 GCA_013368495.1 Paragonimus heterotremus | reverse complement strand
TGGTATACGGATTCAGAACCAGCAGTGAAGATCAAAGCAGTCGTGTCTACCACGGTTCGAAAGCTATTTGAGTCACCAAAACGGAGCAATGAAGAATGGGTATGTAAGGTCTGCGGAGTGTATCCATTCCAATGCAGTCGCGGATTGAACCTGCACAAACGGACGATAGTTCACCCAAGTGCATGTATACTGTTAGAGATTTGACAACACATGTGCAAAACAGGCTAAATCTGATTCACATCGTTTGAAAAGCATAGCACCATATGAAGTCATTTTCCGTTATATTGAGGAAAACTGCTGATGACCAGTGGTTACGACAGCTGGTAGTCGACACGGTTTGTGCTAAAAAAAACGAGAACCAGTAAAAACCGAACGATGATTATGGTGAAGTACCTCTAATTTCATCGAGATAAACCGGATTGGGCGCCGACTGGATGAACCTGACCCAAAGCAAAAGGCTATAGGATACGGTAGATGGAAGCTAGTGCAACTGGCTGTAACAGTCCAGAACATAAGATCTTCCTATCACGGAGCCCACAATAAAAGTGGTAGAGATAAATTTCTGCTGCTCTTGAAATGGACTTGTTTGTGGTCAATAGTGATTGTTTATTCAGCTTCAGAAAACGGTGTATTGTCTACCCATGTACACCACGTAGAAAACGTGAGTTCAGTTGGTAACCACTTTAAGTAACACATCTGGAATCATCCTATCTGATATTCGTTGTCTGGGGATCACGTTGTATTTTTGATCCAATTTCACGTTCTCCATTACATTTGGTTATTTGCTTTACCTACTGAACTTAGTAAAATAGTGCATCAAGTAGTATAGTTTTACATATTCGTAAAAAACTCCCCAAAATGACGACCAGTCAAATTATTTCAATAAACTAGCAACCATTCGGAGCCATATAACGAAACCAAATCATTGCTCCAAACATAGACAAAGCTAGTTGCTAATTAGGCGTTTTCATTTAATTGGACGGAGAATAACTAAACAGATGAGTTAGTAGTAATTACGTGCATCTGTTGGAAACAAGAAAACCAGTAAATAGAATGTCAAGACAAAAACTAAATTCTTTAGAAGTATGGTTATATAGAAAGTGATTGGTAGATAAAAAATGTAGAAAACCCATTGATGATATATCTGGGGAAAGTGTCCGTCATCAATAACTTACAGTCAGAACTCAGTACCACTGCTTGCTGCAATAATTTCCATTGCGAGCGTATTCCAACGATTAATCATTCTGTAGAATAGAAAATTTTCCATGCTTTCCAGACTTGGTTCTCGACCCTGAAAGTGACTATCTGAATTCATCTTGAACAAGAAGCATTAGTCAAATCCATACAACTAGTTTAAGGTCATGTGAGTCTTAGTGAAGTCCACTGTCAACCGTGCTGATTCAAACGAAAAGATTTCGTATGGTCTCAGCGACAAATCTTTTCGTTGACTATTCATACCTAGAAGCCACGTCAAGGTAAAGGACTTTTCAATTACTCGCGATGACTATACTAGTGAAAAATCTAACAACGTTTGCAAACAACTCTATAATTAAAGTGATTTATTTGTTGAAGAGCTTAATGAAAATATTAATCATGATTAAATCCACCTACCTGCTGTGATGCGGTTGAGAAAGTCAAAGACCATATCGTAGAAAGATAATTCAAGCATTTCGGACAAACCACTAGCGGCATAAGCAATAGACAAAGATTAATTTAACTTGAAAAACGAAGAGACATATCGACGAAAGTTATATTGACATTCGCAACTTCATTAACACATTCGAAGTGAGAAAGTCTACCATGGGTTAATCACTATGTTGGTTAGTTATTCGCCTGGTAGATTCAACGCACAGAATAAAAACAAACACAAAAAAGGGGCCACAGATTTGTCTACAACCTGCGAAGTTATAACAAATAGAGCACAAGTGATACGGAATCATTTAGAGAGAGTCTGTGGACTATCTAATCCTGATATGTATTCCACATTGTTCGGTCCCATTCTACTCAATCATACAATAACAGATATATAAGCTTGCTGCTGTTGTTGCTGTTCATGTTATAAGAGACAGACAGCTAAAAGTAGCATGTGACTCGTAATGCAATCTCACTCAGAAAGGCTTACAGAACCAAATTAATTTTCAGTGAATTACAGGTGGGTGAGAGGAATCTCAGTCATACAGTACATACCTGTTGACACATCTCCACAATTTCCACCTTCATTGACAATGAACGATTTAGCAGGTAATTCTCTCAAACGGGGATACAATTAGGTGGGTTGGTGTACGAGTAAAGCCACTGATTACTGTCTACTACTTTGAGACACTGTATATCTCCGTACCCACAACTTACTGGTTGAGAATGATCACACTCCACTGGATCTGCCTACAGACGAAAGTTTACCAGTGTTCCACTCTTCCGGACCGTCCAATCAAAGCATTCCCAAAAGTTATTAGATCCGTGATTGTCTCTCAGTGTGTCGGCTTTATTTATACTTCCCTGTTCATTGTACCCTATTATTTTTGTCATTGTATCTCCTATAAATTATCAAATCTGCCTAAAATACCTACCAATAATTCAATATCAGTGCTCATCGGTAGCATTGGTGAATTCCAGTGTGAACTGATCGAGAAATTCTGCTTGGGCAGTCACTCGGCTAGATCTTCTGGTGAATTCCATATGGCAAGTTGGTTGGGTGGGTAACTAGGTCCAACTGTGAAATTTCTGAGCTTCCGTCGTAGCTTCGTAACTCACCTAATAGAGGGTTTGCCGCGTTTGGGCATGTTATTTCTGTCACTTGTTCGAATCCAGCCGAAATGCGTTTTTTTTTGCAAATGCGTCTCTTCTAAAGTATCTCTATATTTTTGTTCGTTATGTCAACACGCGGCTTCAAATTACTGACAAACTGCAGCGAATTGTTTGACATTCAATTCAGTTCTGTTTCCTTCTAATTTGCGAACTGTCCGACAATTTTTGCAACCAGATAAACTCAGAAACGTAAATGCATAGGCCTTTAATGTTACTGTGTCATGTACAAAACTATAAACTTGTGAACCAGTTTATAGGTGGCATACAAATATCGCTTCCAAAGGAGAATGAGAACGATAATACAAAAGAAAACAGAACCACACGTTTTTCGAGTCAGTTCATTTGAATTTTGTTGTACTTGTTCACAGTTGTGCAAACCAATTTACTTTCTAACATTACCAGCTCACTAATTTACATGAAACACTGGGTTCCCTGTAATAACTTCATCAGCGCAGAAAGAAGACATGTTGTGATATGCTACCTTTTCGTTTACTCTCATCAGTCGCAAATGTAAACCATGCAACTTAGATATGACAGACAATAAGAGATAGAGTATGGACATGCATACAATCACACCACGTATGATCTCATCACCACCACGGCAACCCTATGGGTTTGCTTGGACCATGTTAATCAGAACTCACCAGAGGACACTATGTGCATTAATTTACATTAGATACTTTCTTGGGTTTAATAATCAGCCGTAGTTACCATCAACGTCCGGTACTACTAACGCGACAATTAACTTATGTTGAGAGTAGATAAACTAAATTGCTTGCGCCTTATTCGAACATCACTTTATGTCAACATTAAAACATTATGAGTGAGATTCATTTAGTTTACTCGGATTAATAGAACTGATAAAAATTTCTTTTAAACACACAAAAAACATTTTCAGCCTAGCGTTTCTAGCTGTCTTTCTAGTGTCATTACTTTGAGACGCACGGTTATTCTGTCATGGATGACCAGGTAATGTAATAAATATTTCCTAATAGGTTTACAACCCTGTATATAATTATACTGTTAGCTGGTTGCATAAGATGACATTATGTGCACTCGCCTGAAAGGCAGGCTGTATTATACCTTCGTCTGACTGGGAGGAATTTCATTCATTAGAACCCAAACACAATTAGCTAGCATCCAGTCCGATCGAGGATATGCACAACTAATGAATTCCAATCAATTAACGAACCCGAAGTCTAGCGCTTTTTTGAAATAAATCGTAAGCAGAAATTCGTTCGAACATAGAATCTGTGATTAACTATGCATGATATTCATGCTGTGTTCACGGTATGCATCCTTGTCAAAATGTATCCATTTAGCCCTCAAAGTGAGAGACAACTAAGTTGTTTGTTATGTTCACACTTAAGCGTTCCGTTTCCCTTGGTAATGGCTGCAAGGCAATTTATCCAGGTTTGCCCAATGCAACCTCAAACCTCGGTCTAGGTGATGTGAACATGTTGCTGTGATGTGACTTTAAGCACATCAAATCAGTTTTGCAACCATCACGTATCTATCAAACTTGACAGGGCAACGTAGGTTATACTCACAACACCGCGACCCAGTGATGACCAACTATATGCTTGATTGACAAGTGACGTAATCTCTTAACCCTGGGAGGAATGTTTCAAACCCCAATGTGGAATTCCCTCTATCTGTCTGTCGTGTATCATCAAAGTGGACAAAAGATACAGAGGCTGGGAGGTTAGAACAGGGGTACATAGGAGTCACCCCGGTAACTGGTGCAGACGACTCTAAGTCCATATGCACCTCCAGATGAGATCATCAACTATCTAAGAAATGTGAAGACCACACTATCCTAGTTCATTCGGTTTTTGGTACGTCCTGAACAGTATCAACGGTTTGTCACAGTTGTTGCGTTAAATTAGACATACAGGTCAACTCTTTCCGTTTAAAGTGAGGTTGCAATTAGGCTTGAGTGATACTTATAATAACCTCTTGGAATACCCAGTGGTACTCATAAACGTTGCGAAACAATGTAAATAAAATCCGTGGTTTCGATTTAGCCTAACAGGTACTGGTTATGAGTTCATTGGCTGGAGTGGATAAAATATTGTGTTGTCCCTTGAGACATTAGGCCACCATGAGCAGTACGAACATGTAGTTGCAACTAATCGCTTAGGGGTGACAAGTTGGCTCATCATATAACCGTCCGTGGCAGAGACAAGCTTTTCAGATGAGATAAAAATTATTAGCCGTCAAAGATAGTTTGACTATAGTTGTAGATATATCCACAGTTGATTGCTACTGTCACATCGAGCTTGACTTTTCAGCTAGAACCTTTCGAAAGAGGACAATGGATATCGGCATTGTATCTCCTAGTTACCAGTAATCAACATATCGATGTACAAATTCAATACTTTTATTACTTCAGTCCGACCGAGAATTTCCAGTTGTTCGATTGTCTGTTAAAGCTAACAGAACAGTCATTGTATCGCATTTCATTGTGATCCGACAAACTGAGCATTATCCACAAGTGGCTGTGACATATCACTTATATATGATAATTCAGCTGTGCCCAATGTGAGGTCGGTGAAACACTGGGCAAGAAGGTTGTGTCATGGAAACGTGACCGAAGGTCAAATCCGTGCATCCGTAAAAATATGTACTACTGAAGAATTGGAAAAGTGTCAAACTCAAGTAAGCTGTTTCCACACAAAAACACTGTCACTAATTGTGAGCGATGTTCAGTTTACGTCATTCAAAGTCCCTATTACCTATTATTGTGGTTACTAATCGTTTCGTCGTCTGTTTTTGGAGGCTACTGTTCTTTTGGATAGCCGAGTCTTGTGAACTTAAGCCCGGGTTTGAGTTGTAGGGAATAGTGTTTAGCCATTCAACAGAATCCTCCCTTAGACCTTGCTGATGGTGTTCCCAGGAGAATATTTCTCAGGAACCTGACTACCGTATCGGTTGGACCGGGCTCGGAACGGACGGCCAGTCATCTTACTAGTTCCATTCTTAATTTCCACCTGGTTTATTCTTTATCTGTAATTGTTTTTAGAATACCCGTTCACAACATTTTTGGACCAGTTTCCAAGTGGTTGTTCACGATTATTAGACTGTCGGACGTCTAAGACTACCACTCCGTGTACTAATCGACACATCTGAAACTTGAGGGGTGTAATGTGAGGTTTATTCCTTCGGAACCGTCTTTGACAACTATGAGTTCGGTTGCAGTATTCCCATTTTCATTGTACACAGTATTGTGCATTGCACCTTTTTTGTTATACAATACGCGGACTGGTAATGGGGATCTCCGTACGAATGTCCACTCATTCAATTTAACTCATTCTCTCGACTTCTGACTGATACGTGGATATTTGAGCAATCAAAACTACGGTGAAAATTTGATATTTTAACAGACCAGTATATTCATGTTAAAGCACAAAGGATTTCCATCAGACAAACAAACTTCACCAATTTACAGTCGAAACTCCCAGTAAGTTCTTAAGAGTACAAACTTGGCGAAAGGCTGACAACTATTGATGAATGGGAAACTTAGTGCAAAATAGAACGATTTTCAAATCATTGGCGAAAGCTTGTTTCTAAAACGCCTACACAATGATCTACATCCCCGACCAACGTCAAAGTCCATACCGCCAGGAAGTGGAATGTTATTCTCAAGTGGTAGCTTAAATGAATTTGATATCCAAACATATCATCAGTCTAATCGGACCGTTGAACTGACCACCAATATGACAAATTTGGAAGCATGCACAGACAGCGTCACACAAGATAAAACACCCACACTTATTAGGTTATCGACTTTAGTTGACAGACAGTAAATATATCTGTTATCGAGATTAAAGGACAACCTGATCACTCCTCGCAAACGAAAGTGGACAGGCTACGATAGGTTGATCGTGTCTAATGTGAGACGAATGGCGGCACAGTACATACGGTTACCTCATTAAAGCATGGCTGAAAATCAACTGCCTTTCCTGGTAAGAATATGCACTATCGACAAGCTCTAACGAAAAACGAAACTCGAGTCTGACACTTTTTTTCGAACAAAGTTAAATGACAAATTTAGGTGAATTAAGAAGCTGCAATGTGAGCGACGCTCACTACATATTAACCCATATACTCTGCTACTTTTCAGTAAAACGATTTAATATGTGGATAGTCTGAGTAAGGCTTCAAAAATTTGTTGATTGGGTATTATTCCTCATCCTGCAAAGTGATGACTCATCAGAGTCTAACAGTCCGGCCTAAAGTGTCAAAACTCGGTGATCTAAATGGTCAACTATCATGTTCCGTCTAATTATACTCCATGTTCAAGGGGACTAAGATTTGTAACCCTTGTGAAAACTTTAGCCTGAATGAAACTTACTTTCGGCATTTATAGGTCAAAGTGAGGACCTAATCCATTTGCTGAGTGCTTGTGTGCAAATAGTTATAACGTTTTGTTGTTTCCCTCCAAACTGGTTTTCACTAGATCATCAAACCTTTTCAGTAAGATGAACCGAAACCGAGTTACACCTGACTGTGCCATTGGTTATGTCAAACACTGACCAGTATATCTACTTTCAACGCCAAGAGACAAGCGCTCTGAAATTCTTCCGGTAACCTGGTTTACCTGGACATGGAAACACGTTGGTGTAATTACTGGTTAGCTTGATCATTTCTCCGCCCTTCACAAAGAAATGATGATCCAATTGATCGGACGTACTATCATGTTTATCGTTTTATTCACTAGAATGATGTAATCATCCCGAATACATTAAGAGGGATTCAAACTGTCTGGTCACTTTTGCTATATCCACGTGAACGCTTATATTAACGCCAACTATTCTCAGTTTAACTGACGACGTAACTCATATATTTCAAACAGCTCAGGACCCAGATGACTCCGTGAACTTGTGTTACATAATCATGACAAAAAGTACTACAGAAAACTCACGGATTTCATAGACAGACTCATCCTGGGGGGATGGAAGTCATTTCAGAACACTGTTTCCACTTAAAATCAGGTTGTGAAAAATCGATAAGACGATCGACTGTGATTTGTAGTAAATTGATGGTGCATGCAAACAGAATGTCGAGAGTAGCATTCGATGTTCAGCAAGGTGTTTATGACGGCTGGATGCCTTGAGTACGTTAATACTTCACGAATCTGTTTTGCTCGCACTTATCGACCAGAGTTGTAAACTGATCAGCACTGGTGAGTAGTAGGGGATTTTTTTGTTTATACAAGGTGACCATCGCTTAAAATTAATCACAGTTGTCGCAATTTGGCAGACGTTTTAGTCGATCCTCTTCCAAGGTAATAATTCGGAGTTAACAGGACGGTTATTGTGTCTCCTCTCGAGACGACCAAGCAACCTGAGAATCATTCATAAACAAATGTCTTCGAGCATTTGCATGTGACTGTTCACTAGTGATTATTGCGAGGTCTGTGGCATAGTGATCAACACGGTTGCCTCATGAAAACGTGGCCAGATTCTTAGTACTCACCGTAGTGAGGATGTGCGCTACTGACGAGTTCTAACATGAGGAAAACTCGAGTCCAGTACTTCATTTTGAAAGGGGATGGTTGTGACGTTTGCAGGAAGTGACGGCCAACCTGGTATCTTTGTGAATACCTCTTAGTTCTCGCTGGAAAAGTGGCACTTCCAACCTGTCAACGTGAAGATTTCCAGTACTTTAAGAAAACGAAAAGAAGTTAACAATGAGTTCACTATAAGAAGTTTCCTTTCATTTCTATTCATTTTGGCTGAACTCAGGTGTGGTTTGGTTAGTCGACCACATTCTGGACGAAGTCCACAGCAGTAGTAATTTTAAAGAATGATAATTTCAATTCGACATGGTAGAATGTACAAATATCTCACTTGTCATATTTCAGCCCGCTGAATTCAAAACGGGACCTCTCTTGGCAGTTAATTGCCGATCCCGCAACTGTCGATAGGAAGTTATAACGGAGCGATAGATGAGAACTTCCGATTTTTGAACATGGAACTTGTGGACAATAGAATGTTGTTACTCACTAGTGGCAAAGCGGACCGTTAAGCCTGAAAATATGGACCAGTGTGAAAAATTACTCCATCAAGGGATTAGATTTTAGCGTTAAACCGAGCGAATAGTATTGATATTAATGAGTATTCTGGGATTTCATTGATTTGTGGTTGAACACTACTCACGCTTGATAACAGTTGATGCATTAACATGGGCTTACGTAGTCGACTGTTGAGAATAGACAAAATGCTTGCATCTCGCATTGTATATCTTCTTGCCATCTTAATGAAATTTGGTTTACAGCCAGCATCTAGTTTTCGGAAGAGGTTGAATGGAAAGTCTACCTAGATGTGAAGGCTTTCGTCGATTGTGAAAGCTATTCAGCTTAGAGTGTTACCATGTCAAATATGACTATTACTGTTATTGTTGTTGACGTCTGTTTTCTTAGGACACGACGAGCTACTGTGTCTTGTGTGAACAGAGCATCCAGGACGTTCGTTCATTTGTTAGGATCCTTTCTTTGACATCGACAGTAAGATTCGGGACTGGCTAGAACAGGCAGACATCAACATAATTCTTGAAATGACCGATAGAAGTACAGGATTACCTCACGTACTCCCAGGCGAAATTTCTATCAGCGTTATTCTTCAGTCATAAGTCTTCTAAAAAAATCAGTATTGTAGTGTATTCAACTTTTGGTGGTTTTTCTGTATTGCCCTAATAGCTAGCGAGTATGAAACTAGAGTTTTCACATATAAAATTTAGCCAGCCTACATAGTATTGAAATCGAACTATTTACACTGCGTATGCGATCTAACAACAAAAGGCCAGTGAGCTCAAAGTGCTAACGCAGTTAAATCAATGGGATTATGGCTGTTTTGAAATGGCGATTTTGATGGACAGGGTTTCTGGTATCGTTGCAAACCCCATACCATAGAACTGGTCCGTTGGACGGACATTTCATGTGATTCTCACCGGAGGCCCACATATCGGCTCACATATCGTTTACTGATGTGTAGAGGGGGATTTTGATTTTTCATATAGATTGAACATCACCCACAATTGATGGCAGCCGTCGCATTCCCATAGACATTCCAGTCGGCCCCTTTCGAAAAAAGCACTAGACTCGAGTTTCGCTCTCATTAGAGCTTGTCAGTAGTGCATATCATTGCCACTGTCGGGACTTAAACCACGGACATGCTGTTCATGAAGTAACCGAGTTTACCAGCTGTGATCAATTGTGGGTGATGTTCAATCTATATGATATATCGTTTAATTGATAAGTTGAAGTCAAGTCACAAAAATAGTCACCTCTCTTTATAGTTCTGATACGGCCCACTGATTTATTATTTGTGCAAATATGAAACATGATTAGGCTAATCGCTTCACAGTTGACAGATGGTTTGACTGTTGGGCAACTATAAATAAATCCATTTAGAGAATTGCTAATCGGGTGTCTTTTAGTAATAACACAGTAAAAATACTTGTCTGCTCTGTTTATTTGCAGACAGACAACAATAGCAAACATTGTGTATTTCGAGGTTAAACTAAACATCATACATGAATCATTGCAAACTATTTATTCCAGTAGAATTGTAAACCAACCATTATGGAAACGAATGCACCATAGACTCAAATTTCGCACTTGTGATGCACCAGTAGACAGGATTACCCTCAAGAGAACGTAGACCCGAGTTTATATTCTGCTGTTATCGGTGTTAGGCATTACTGAATGACTCGAACAAGACAGTAGATCAAGTTTGGAGCTTCTTTTCTGAACAATGTTGATCGGATAGTACATCTCACGAAAAAGTTTTGGTCAAACATGAGTGATCTTCTATTTTTGTTAACCGGTAGTTAAAAGATGGCTAAGTAAGCATGATGCATTCTATGGTTTCAACCTGATTGAGAAGCCTTGATCATGGTTATTAGGACAGTTATTTTATCTCCTCTGGAAGTAATCTGGTAACCTGGGCAGTAGTCGTAAGGATCGTGGCCGAGTAGTTAGACATGATAGGTCAGTCTTGATTTATATGAGGTCACTGACACGGTGATCAGCACGGTCAGCTCATTAGGACGTAGGACAGCGTTCAAACCCCGGTAGTACCAAACATTCACATAAATGGTGAGTTCATTCAAAAGCAAATCTGACATTCAATCTCGTTAAAACCTGAGTAGAAAATCCATTTGAATGAAAAGCTCCAGTCAAATTTGTGCAAACCAAATCTTCTACTAAGTGTTTGGGGTCGTGGAGGTTAGCTGAAACAGAAGCGCTGAGCTGTGACCTTAAGCCTATCTGAAAAAGGACAGGTCAGTACGCATTAAACCGTCAATGAAGGATGCTTTTCTTCGATAGCTTCGTTGCGGGGGTGTAAAAATGTAGTGAATATAGACAGTGGTTTCATCTGATCACTGCTCAGTGGCAAACACTTGAAGTTTCTTGTGTGATTACCTGGTTATATTTTGCTCGAATTCCGTTTAATGATAATGGATAGGTTTAAACGACTTCGTAGTTTATCTGTAAATATGTTTGCCATAATACAAGGCTAACAAGGAAAGCTCATGTGTAGTGTGATAAATATGTTCCAGGCATCAGTCAGCAGTTGTATTAAAGCGCCTAGTAATTTGAATGACCCTACTGTTTTCAGTTTTACAATCGATTTTCATAAAGTGTACGTTAGTCTTTACCTGCGAGAATAAAGTCATGTGTTCGGATACCACAGCGTTGGATTATGTTGTTCCAACAATGGGAGCAACGGTTTGCACTTAGCATTTTCCAACCCTCGAGTTCATCAAACTAAACTGAATGCTGTTCACCATTAATCCACCCTCACCCATCCCATTCGTACACGGTTAGTAAGCCTAGGTCTTTTTAAGGTCATCAACTTTCACCAAAACGCCTGACCGATTGCATGCAAACGACTGTGAACAGGCGGTGAACATGGTACTCCTATTCCATCGAGTTGCATATGTATATTTTTTCAACTCAAAAGGAAGATTTAAGGTATTATATATCCTCATATAGGCAACGTCCTCAAAGTTTCATACACACATACAACAAGGATTTACTGATCCGATATACTTGTAGAGCCTGAATGTATTCACATACGTGACAGTCCAGATGTCAAAATGACCTTTCTAATGCCAATCTTCCTCTGATGGTCTCAAGTGGACTTCTAATCTTCGCTTCATTGATTATGTAAGGATGTGTGAGCAACCGTGTATAATAGTAAGATTTTTCACTAAACCAATATATTGTTTTGAACAAGTTCACCGATTAGAAATGGGACCACTTATGAAGCAGTTGTGTACGATTTTCTCATCTTCGCTTCTATCATACTCCGCTGCACGCAACTTTGCTGAAGAATACATGAAATCTGAACTGTTCCCCGAATCGGACTTGTACAGTGGAATCGAAGACGGACTAGCTGTT
This sequence comes from Paragonimus heterotremus, assembly GCA_013368495.1. Lineage (NCBI taxonomy): Eukaryota > Metazoa > Platyhelminthes > Trematoda > Plagiorchiida > Troglotrematidae > Paragonimus > Paragonimus heterotremus. The sequence continues at coordinate 18,880 of LUCH01003628.1, read as the reverse complement.
CATGACTAAGTTAAGTTTCCAAATACCAGGAGATGTGATTGGGGCGGGGGAAAGTTAAATCATGCTGAAAAGCAAGGTCGGTCAACTAAGTGTCTTAATCGAGTGAACACAAGAGAGGAGATAGCAAAATTGCTTGAACTGGAAATCATTATTGTCAATTCCTACTCTATTGTGTACTGTTTTAATGTGATGTGTATAGCTGTTATTTGCAAAACTTTAGATCAGATTGAAAACAATATTGTGGGGAACAATAAATCAACTTAGCGAAGTGAATATTATTCAAAATAATTTATAAACTCACTATAGTAAGCTCCATTCGCAAATACATTGATGCACCTTCGTAATTAATTCAAGAACACTGTGACTCAGTTTGGCAAAAATCCAAACTAGTTGATGTTTAACAGAAGAGGAGTAAGCTAGGATGCGTACAAATAAATGTTTGTATTTGATTCACTTTGGAGACGAAGAAGAAGATAAACTAGAATTGTTACCGTACAATAACGATAGCCAATGAAATTGATACACTGTGTGCTGCAAATCCCGATACAATTTTAGATATGTTTAAATGGCCTGACAAAGTGTAAATTTGAAAAAAGCCAGTAGTAGAGTGTAAGATGTCTTGTACAAAGAAATTTCGTTCGCTTCTCATCAGTTAATTGAGCAAAAATGGCATGAACTATTTATAGTAAGTGGACACAACAACAAGAGACAAGGATGTTACACCTGTTGATGGAGAATCAGTGACATTCTAGACGCGGTGGCATGATAGTGTCATTACTAATAATGTTGGTATTTATGTGGAAATCTCAAGAAATGTGGGTCAAAGCTTAAGTAGTTAAATTTGACGGGTGCTGAAAATTAGAAAGGGAAGGACCAAGTTGAAATCTTAGATTAAGATCTGGTTACGGTATGGGTGAATGCAGAAAAGAGTGGGAGAGAGTATAGCAAGGGTGATGGACATTTGTCTCCGTACACAGGGAACAGGGTTGTTCCGATGAATTGCTTCAGCCTCTGAAAATTACGAACTATGCCACAATTTTGGATGATACATTATTTGGAAGGCCGCATCTGTACCCGCCTTGTGTACTGTTTCCTTCGGTTGTCTGGTAACGGCGTCGCACGAAGTCCCGTTTGTTGAATCAGTCAACCATCTGGAGATGTGTTCATTGATGTGTACTTCCAGTTGACTTAAGGTAGGGTTAACACAGGTGTTTCCCCAGGTACATGTGAGATTATATACCACGTTAGTTTTGGTGGTCAAGGATACTGTGTCCTTCCTTGATGACAATGGTATCGGCATCATATCCACAATAAGCACGGATTTTGCGGTGTTGTACGCCAGCTTGACGACTGACATGAGTCTGCGTTTGAGGATATGTGGAATATTTCAAAACTGAACACCACCCACAATTGTTTGTAGATTTCGCATTCAGGTAAGCCTTTCGGCTAGCCCACTTCGAGAGGAAGCACTAGACTCGAGTTTCGCTCTTATTAGAGCTCATCAGTAGTGTATATCCTTGTCCGGATCAGAGTTTGCACTCTGACCCTCGTGCATGTGAGACTAGCGCGTGAACCACAATGCCAGCAACCTCACGATAGGCATGACCGAATAATCAAATCAAAGCGGTCGACCACACCCTTGTATGAATAGTGTTCAGCTTGCCCGATCATTTCGAAATGAGAATGAACAGAATCACTCTGTTCTATCCAGTCGATAACCCCGTGATGAGGACTTCTCAGTTAGGTTGAAGTTACTGACTTCATTGAATCAACTGAGTATGGTTAGAATCGGTGGTGAAGATTCGGGGATTTGAGTATTCGGTCATGCCTATTTTGAGGTTGCTGGAGTCGTGGTTAACACGCTAGTCTCAAAAGCACACGGGTCAGGTTGCAAACTCCGATCCGTACAAGGATATGCACTACTGATGAGCTCTAATAAGAGCGAAACTCAAGTCTAGTGGTTCCTTTCGAAGTGGGCTAGCTGAAAGGTTCATCTGAATGCGAAGGCTACTATCGAGTGTGGGTGGTGTTCAGTCTTGAAATGCCTCAAATCCCCGAATCCTCACCATTGATATATGGAATGTTATCCCCTCGGAAAGATAAAGAGAGCTGAACACATTTTCGTGCTACGGTTATGATCACAAGTTTCGGATCATCTGGTTCAAAGCATTTGTCAGTAAATGGTGAAGGGTAACAAGTATCTAGCGATATTGCCAGTAATAATTGCCCGTCGTGTTTCGGCCTATCAGATGCAGTAATTCGATGCATTCAACTGAATTATGTGGGTACAAGTTCGCGTTTGTGAGACATTGGTTCGGAGCTCTTAAGATGAAGGTACTTTCCTGACCATATGCTTCTGGCTAACGACCCCTCTGTTCTTCTGGTCAGCAAGACATCCAGGAGTGGCATCTGTTCATCGAGCTCACCTTCAAACGTGAGTTTGATGTTTCTGTACAAGGGATTCAGTTTGGTATATAGCTGAAGCACTTCATCTTCGGATTCAGTAACAAAAATTATGTTGTTTACCTACCCCTCATAAAACCGGACTTGTACTCCGTGTAACGCCTGCTGCTGTAAACAGACCATGGCTACGTGTGCTAAGGTGGGGTCTACTGGGCTGTCCATGGCGACTCCGTCTACTTTTCCATAATAAGCTCCGTCGAAAGTAAAGTTTACGGTACCAGTACAAGGATAACTTAGTTCGTCTGAAGGTGGAAATCATATACAGTTACATAATCCTGACTACTACTAATCAGTTCATCAGCAGGAATATTTGTAAATAATGTATGAACAACGAAGGGTTACATTATCTGGTGTTTAGCATTTACATCTTAGACGAGGTCGACGAAATGAAATATATCCATATGACCAAATGTATTGAGTGCCGAGCGTACTAGTTCAAATATCTCAGTTAGTCATCCAGTAAGTTGATGATAAAGCTAGTTAATCGTGAGTAGCAAGGACATCAGTGGGACACCTTCACTGTGAGTTTTTAGGAAACCATAGATTCGAGGAGTCACAGTCTTTTGGGGGTAACCGAATTAAGGTCTGCTAATCAGTGTTGTCGGAGTGATCAGCCTTGCTTAAGGTCTTTGTTTTGTCACCAATAAACGTACTGTTTTCTTATCTGGTTGCTATGTCTACCCATTATAAATAGCTTGTACCCTTCTTGCTGCAGTCTGTCATCTGAGACTAACAAACTGCCATCGTACAAGACATCTTACGTTCTGCTACTTGCTTTTTTCAAACTCAATAGGGAGGAGATATTATTTCATACAACGTTAAATAATTTCATGACAAACATGGATAAACAACAGGTGGACAGAACATCCACCTGAGAAGCATGTTTGAAATACTAAGTCAGTTGATTGAGTGGTATGGAATGGATGAAGACTTTGAAAATCGGATGTAAATGGAAAATTTGCTATCTTTGGTACCCCTGTCTTTTTGTTACGCAAGATAACCTTTGAGTACTTGAAACTAGGTGAGGGTTCGTTATTTATGTGACGGCTTGACCAGTAATCCAAAGTTTATTTGGACCGATTATGTTTCAGAAATGTACACAACATATCACTTCTTATTAATATGTTATGAGGCCAGCTGTGGAACGTTGATCAAATGATTGTTTTAATGAAATGTCCACTTGGGCGGGCGAAAGAAGTTGGTTAAAATGACTGATGTCTAATATCGAATCATTCACATAATTTAGTAATAAAAACGTGGTCATAAACTGACATGAGTACCGCATAAACTGACAGTAGCAGAACAAGCAATGGGTGCGATGCAGTTTGACCATTAATTTTCAACAATATAAAGACTGGTGAAACATTGGCTTGAAAGATCGGTGGTTGACGATTGAGTGCATTACTCGTCAAGAATGTGTAATAGCGTATCGTCTTCCACACTGTAAAGTGTATAGCACTAGTCTGAGAAACATACGCAAGCAGTTTCAGATATATGCAAACACAGCTATATTCGCTTGTGAGCAACGAACATATTTCCCGATCGTTTCGACAGCTGTAAACTCTAACCGATGACCTTCTCTTCAACTTGAAAGAAGTTGCTGATTGGTGTTTTGATTGATTATTAGTAGTAGATAATTCTTATTATTATAAGCTGAACATCACTCACAAATGCTCACAAGGGATGACACGGATATATTTTGTTTATAGGCTTTAACACGAGTAAAACTAGCGTCTAATGCTTCTTTTTGAAAGGAGCTGGCTGAAAATTTGGTGGGAATGAGACAGCTTTGATTAGTTACCATTCATGTTCAAATTGTGTAAACCAAAATGCTCTACTACTTACGGGCAATTCTAGACTTCCCATCAAGTAGCAAAATGGACTAAAGTAGAGAAGAACCTTTCTTGTAGGTTGCAGTGAAAAAATCAACCATTTTGGTTAGCAACCTGAGCTTCAGATAGCGAACATCCACCAGTCATATCTGTCGAGGAATTGTCATTTTGAGAGCTTGCCATTTTCACGGTTGTTGATGTATATCACAAGCCTAAAAACCTACGAGAGAACGAAACTTGAACAACCGGGGGATTCCAGCTGACATTGGAATGTCAACAGTATTATCTATTTTTTTACTTCTAGTAAAACATTTTCCCAATCGGGTCCCACTTCAAGCAGTAATTGGGATACTTCATGTTCAAGGGCTTTTAACATAGACTGTTTAAAAAAAGAATGAGTGCTCTCACTAGAACATCACATTGCACAGCTGTCGTACTGGTCCAATAAAACCGCTTCGTTTTATTTTGGTTGGATGACACAATGTGTAGTCGTTATTAGGGGCACTCGAACAAATTTGAATCACACACGTGGTTGACCCTGGATTCTCTCTTACCACTTTTGTAACCTCTAATTTCTGCTTACCACTAAACCAATTAGCACCACGGACACAGTTCAGTAACTAAGCTACATTCGAGTAGGTGAGCCCCTCACAGAATGGTTCAGTTACATGGTTGCTGGTCTATAGCTGTGCAGACCTGTGAAAATATGAGTCCGGTGACTCACACTACGGGACATGACTGTTACCTTCGCTAAGTCCTGGTTGGTTTGGATGGTCTGCTAGCCAGTTGGGTTCGAAATCAGATGCGCTTGGAAAAAGGTTTTGTTTCCACAACTCGACAGTCGTTTTTGGTTTTTCCGATCAAGCGATCATACTATAACTTTTCCGTGGCCGCATACTCTTCAATCGATTGGTTCAAAAGAAAGCACTTTTTCCAACAGGTACAATGAAGGAACACAACTAAGGTCTATCAAGTTGCAAATAAGTTTATTTCAGGTTATTTACATTATCAGAGTGATCATATGGATCACCAGACAGTTTTGTAAACAAAATTCTGTCTGAATGGTGATAATTCGAAAACACGATATCTACCACTTATGAAGATGGGAGAATATTTAGACGCATATTGTAGTTTTATCAGACAGAAACCGAGTAAAATAAGGAACATTGGACGCCACTGGAAGTCAACAGTATATGTACTTGAAATACGAAGGGATATACGTAAACTCAAGAGATGTGAAGTGACGGTGAGAATGTCGATAGCTGTATGCATTTATTACACTGTTCTATCATGTTAGAGAGTTCTAAAAATCGAGTGAGCAACACTACCGAGGTGAGGGAATGAAAGTGTACAATGGATTTACAAGATACTTCTGAAAGGTTACCAGCGAGTTCAGTCACCTTATGTTCAGCAATTTAGATATCACTCACATTGAGTGGTGTTCAACTTAAACTTACCAAATGTTTTCACTATACACCAATAGTAAAAATACTGGTTATTGAGTTAACGATCTCTGTGATTTCAACTTGGTAAGGAATCACAATCGTCCGGTCATCAACGCAACTTAACAGGACGGTTACTGTGTCTCCTCACTATGCTGTCAGAAAGTCATGTAGTAATTTAAAACAAAACAACAGTACATATCCTTGTCACGGCCGTGACTAGAATTCCGACCACGCTAGTCCGGGCCGTGGTGAGGATATGCAGTACTTCCGAACTCCAACATATGTGAAGTTTCAGTTTAGAGCTTCTTTTCGAAAAGCGGCCAACTGGAAAGTCTATTGGAATGCGAAAGTTGTGAGCAATTGTGTGTGATGTTCAATCTACATGAACATGGACATCTCCTACTACTCATCAGAAATGTGACAGTATATGCGTAAGGTAATTCATTTGTGCCCAGTGTGAGTTCAGTGGATCACAGGGCAACAAGGTTGAGCATGAAAACGTGACCGGGAGTCAGCAAAAATACATACTACTAATGAATTTGAAAAATGTCATATTCAAGTCTTTTCGAAACAGACGTGTTGGACAATATGTCCACACAAAAATAGCTAACAACAGAATAACTAGCACATCATTAGCTTACGGTTCTGCGCGGCAGAACAACCATATCCTTATGGAATTAGCTATGAAGTAATTGCATTGCGTTTACTACGAAAACCGTATGCGAGGTAAGACCACTTTGCTGTGTTCACATGTAAACAAACGGTAAGGCAAATACGACTGCAGACAACTCGTAGTGAACGTTCTCCTAAGTTGAAATGGTTTTTATTCGTCTTACGAATGGAACAAAATAGGTAGTCATCAAACTTTAAATTGTACACCAGCGACTCGAAGTGACCAAGAAGAGATACAAGAAGTGTAATTTTCACATCCTTCACGAAAGGACACTCGCCTCAGCAAATCTAGAGGGTGGATAGGTAGAACTAGATTATTTCTCCCCTATAAAAAATACAAGAGCACTGCTAATCCGCTCATCAATTCTGACATTTACTGGTGACCCCCCCCCCAAAAAAAAAGAAACATTTTAACGTTTTCACTGGTCCGTGTTGTGCAATCACAGATTAACGGTCGTCACCAAACTTGCAAAACACGAGCATAACATCGCCGCAGGCAGAAGTATATGGAACTACTGAGGAATATTTCACACAAACTAAAAAGAATAAGAGAAAGACTAATATACTGAAAAATTCTCCCGCTGTTTCGAGTACTGGATGGTTCACGATCAGTTATTGTGACACAATAGAGATGCTGTGACAGGTATTCTGCCAGTACTTTAACACACAATAAATCCATGTCTCTTTCACTCCGAAATTGTAATGATACACTGCTAACCATTAAGTCAAAGAATGTAATGTAGTCAAAAGACGGTCTCGAACACTCACTGTGCCTGTATAACATCGAAAAGAATGTACGTATAAAACAAGGAGTTTCATCAGTCATCAACTGGTTAATTTCTGTGTGAGTTAGAGTGGATCAGCTATTTCAGGATGGGTGACAACACATAATCTTTTGACTGGTCGAAGACAAAGGGAGTGTCAACACTGGGACTGTAGCTGCTAAGACGTCTTTTTGGAAGACGGCTAATTTTAACAGTTCTGCAACACAGTGCATTTAAACGGTAACATGAAAGAGCACCATGTTTGCCTAGTGAAGCCTCGCGGTTTCAGATAATTTAGCATCTAACCACAAGTGATAAAGAAATTTACTAACAAATGGACCAGAGTGACTTGACTTACATTTCATATGAGGAACGATTTATAATTTTAAGGCGACAACACCTTTTTTAACTGGACAGATAAGATCCACCTCAAGAGAAGCTTGTACTGAAAGTGACTGTCAGAATCTGACTTTCGAGTAGCTGTCTGCTAGAATTACTCTAAACAGTAATGACAATTATCAACGTTTATTTTGACACTAAGGAAGACACAATATGATTGAAACATAATCAGCTAACAGTAACAAAATTGGCAATAGCCCTTCGTAATATTATACACGAATTTTGTCTCTCGGAGTTTTAGACTTTGGTTCCACCCGATAACGAAGATGTGCTGAAGACCTAATCCCCAGTTAGTTTTTCTTCTTTGAAGAATGACTCACTAAAAATGTTTTCACCTTTGCTGCTCCAAATCGGTTACGGGGTCACAACAAAACGCTATGTAGAATAGAAACTCGTACGTCGGTTCTAAAGCGTCCTTATCTCAGAATGGTGGATCAAAAGAAGAACCTATCGTAAATTATATACATTTACTCCTATATGATAGAAGGTGAAGTTCTGTTAGACTCTTAGCTGTTCAGCTTTTGTCACCTTTGAACGACAACGTATTTGGGAATCCCCGGTGAATTCAACGAAATTCATATCTAGATTACTACGGATGAAGTTGAGAATGTGAAAGCAAAGCGCCCGCAAGGAGACTCGAATCACCGAACCTTCACATTCTGTCTCGTGTCGTTACCGCTGCACTACGCTACCACGGCTGACCGTGTGCAGAACGTCAACCCCCATTGTCTCTGTACCTATACCCCAGTGATCAAACTATCGTACTATAGGTCATTCACACATATACCCATTTGCTGATTACATTACATATTGACCAAACATTTCTCACATCATTACAAGTAACTCATTGTGCATCAACACTACGAACTTTCGCTTGAACTCCGTCATTTTTATTTTGTACAGCCTCACTGAAAAGCTTACGCTACCGCATCACTGACTGATAATTGGCGACGTTTACATTTTGTTCTCAGAGTTCACTTGGTTGTAGGTTGTATAATTTGCTAACTATTACTTACTTATATACAGAACCAGTTTTGTCCGAGTAAACTTTCAATATTCTATCTTGATCTGCTCGAATCAAGAGGTTGACAACTGCTTCGATGTACTGCGTATAGGCATGGATCTTGATTGATTCTACACCTTCTACAGGCTGTTGTAAATGTTACGTTGCGAGACCAGATAACACAACTGAATTCCCAAAACTGGATGCTTCCCTGAAGTGAGATTCAAAAGTATATTCTAATAACATCGTAGCGCATTGATGTAATCACCTGATGGTATGTATCAGAGGGTCTCTTTTTACAACAAAAATTGACAGAAATGATTTATGATCCGCATACAAAGTGAACTTCTGTCCTTGCCGCGCCTTATGAAATTTCCTAACTACATATATCAACGCGAGTTTTTTTTCTCCAGTCAGCAACAGTTTTCTCCGTCAAACTTGGTGTGAGCAAAACATG
>LUCH01003627.1:56803-68701 GCA_013368495.1 Paragonimus heterotremus | reverse complement strand
GCTTTGTACCGCATGTAAATATCTGTCATGATCGCGCACCCCCGAACGTGCTTCTCACAAATGCGTTGAGAACTATATATTATTATTATCCGCTGTCACGGTAGACCAACACCTATCGGATTGGCTGTTTTCCCCTGGTAGTATTTCACAATTACCAGCGCTCGATTTTCATCAACGGTCTGCTGGCCCATTTGAAGTCACTTGTACTCTTACCCGCTGATGACGTGAAAGTGTGAGGAACAGTCCGTTCGTAGCAGGATAACAATATGTTACAACAGTACATGTACGCGGTATCAAGATGGGTACCTTAATGGAACATTCCACAGAAGCACTTCTCTATGCACTTGGGGACTTCGAAGAATATCATGCCGGTGAACAATTCCTAACGCAGTAGCAAAGAGGGCCTCAGGATTTTGGTGTCTGTCATCTTCAGGATGCCATTTCACACTACACAGGCTTGCGTTGAGTCTAGGGCGGTTGCTTCGGCAATCTGTCCATCCTTTTTTGAATTGTCCGGGGAGGCCGCTTTTTACTCTATTCTCGTCCCATGTTCGTCCGATACAGGATTACGGCAAAATAATAGTTTTCTCTTGCATACAAAGAGAGTTGCCTCAACATGAAAGGGTACACAGAAAAGTCACGGATAGAGTGGTCGCGGTGAAGAGCCCGTCCTTTAGTCGGTGGCTAGAATATCTGAACAAATACCACTACACCGGCGACTTCGTGGTGACCCTATTGTAATACACCGTGTTTCACGAATTGTCAGGTGGGAGGGGTCCAAAGAAGCTTTCCGACCCCAAAATGAGTGCAGATTCCGGGACGGTGCTTTCGCGATTATTGGGCCGCGACCACTTTGTATTTCGTCCATTTCGAAGGGCCATCAGTAGCCAAAATGTGTTACCAGTGCGTGGTGCTGGCATACAACGACTTGGTTTTCAGGCGACCCCCGGGTACGCACATGACGACGTATTGAAAGGAAGAGGATAGATAACGCTCTGTTTACTTCGGTGTTGAGACGCCCATTGGGGATGCTGACTCATTCCGCGACTCCCGCTTTCCATCAGTGAATATCGGTAGACGAGGGTTTTGGTTACTCAACTTCTGGCGTCAGAAGAGCATGTTGGTTGTCGGACTTCCGTATTTGGAGGAAGCTCAAGTCCCCCGCACGGCCATTCGTCAACATAACTCGTTGTTGTTTCTATTCGATATATTCACTAAATACTGTAAAAGCCACCTTTGTGGATTGGAAGCCAATATTTGGAAGATTACTATCACGTATTTGGATCGCACGAGAGCACTTGTGGGCGGCAGAAAAATTAGCGTCGAGGATCGTGGTTTGTCAAGTGCTGTGTGACGATTTGTTGTTTAAGTGAGCTATATTTAGGCCGATCTATTGGGTTTATTCTCTTCTAAGTAAGTCTTACTTTTCGTCTGCTACCCTCTTTGATCAGTACTAGCATAAGAGGGGTCTTGTGGGATTTCTTTGCACGGGTGCAAGAAACGTTATCCAGGTGGTCACTGTGAAAGTTGACGTTTGCGGTAAAACTTGAAGTTCGGTGCTGAGGGTATACTGTGTAATGGGTGTGCAAAGCGGTTCCACTGCCAGCTTGGCAAGCTCTCAAATTGGGCTTACGAGTTGTATGTGAGTCACAACGAGTCAGTAAGTGTTTGTAAGTAATGTATAAGCAAACTGCACTACTGTACCTTTGTTGGGAGCACTGAAGTGAACCAGGCTTAAATATATATGGAAGCAGCGCATCGCCCGTTGTGCTCAACGAGGTGGATGGCAGCACATGGACAGTGTGGGATATTACACCAAATAACCAAAGTACTAATGGGAAACGTTTCAACAATGCGAAAAGCTCTGATGGGGGTTAGGGTAAAAAACTGAGGGAGGCGGCTACAAGACATAATCGATCGTCAGTTTTGGTCACCGAGTTGGAAGATAAAACTGACTTTAGGGCTTTAGCTGAACTAAATGTCCCCGTTGCTAGCAGAGTAAGTGATAGAAAGTGACCATCCTCTGATTATATGAACAGAGTTCAAAAGAAAGGTTGACTAAGACCAAATTGTTCACTAACGATTCAAGTTCACACCGCTGATACAGGAAATACTCTTATCAATATCCAACGATAGAGAAGATGGTCTACCTTTGAAACGGTAAATAAAAAGGTGGACTATTTTCTATATCGCTGCACATTAAGAAGTATATTTTTAGGATCAACAGATTACGCGTTGAACTTGAATCATCAGCGAACAATTCATCACTGTTTGAATGTAAAACTTCTGCGAAGTGGGACAAACACGTTGCTCGCGCAGCAAGTTCAACAACTAGGCAACGCTCAGTAATGAGAATGATAAAACGGAATTGGGGTCACCCAAACAAATTGTCATTGGTTGGGTCAGTGCAAAACGTCCGTTCGCGCATCGAGAAATGTTAACATTTATAAGCTACTGAAGGAGAATTATAAAAAGAGGCTGTCTAATTTCGATACCTGGAAATTTAGAGGACACAGACTGAATAAAACCGTGGGAAAAGGTCGCAGTAGCTAGTGTAAAAATGAGGATGATTATTGCAAATCATTTGTCAGAAAGATAACAGAACGTAAGGCCACCCTTCAACGTCGATCATACAGAGCACAGCACTCTCAAAAATGTTGCAGAAGACCTTATTAGAATCACAAATGAATGTTGGCTATCCTTCTTCCCGGACCTGTTGTGACAGCTTCGGTTGGGCGAATATCCTTAGCACTTTCCTCCTCATATATCTAAGTTAGTCGACTCCTCATCCCCATTCGCCATTGTTGTTATCTCCTTCTTCGATCTTACTGTTTTTTGTTTATTTACACAGTCTGTCCCATTATCCGAAAGTGTAGGTTCTAGAAACTAAATCTTTAATGGTCTAACGCTCATCCTCTGTTTCCCGTCATTTCAATCGGAAAAAAAATTGCGTCGCTGGTTGCTGTGAACTTGTTGTGTGCTAATGGCACCGGTAACATAAAATCCTCACCTTTTATCTGAAAGTGAAGAAATGGCAACCATGGATTTTGCAGTAATTAAGCTGGTAGTTGTATAGTTCACCGGTATGTTGTTTCAGGGCCGAAACGAGTTGGAAACGACCGTTTAGGCGCGAGGAAGAGATTTTTTAATTTTTTTGTGAAATACTGAAGTGCATATTTCGGGACAAAAATATAGATTTCATCGAGTTTAATAACGCTGCTGCAATCCCTAATATCGGTTATATAAAAAAATTGTTCATATTTGCACTTGTGTTCAGAAAAATGTTTCGCCTTCTTTCCGATAGAAACTTCATGTTGACCTTCGTAATCGAGTTCACTTTCTAAAGATGCCTCCATCGGAGTTTTCATGATGGAATACATACGCTCATCAGGTAGAACTGTTCAATTTCTGCGTGGTTTGAGAGATATAGTTGAATTTGTAATTTCCGACCACATCGCGTTCACATTGCGTTTTACACCAAATGTCCAAGTAAGTTCTAATGAAGGCATTGCGACCACGTTTGTGGGTTAGTTACGCATCTGCATCATACGCTCAGATTGTTTTATTGTCAGCATCTCGGGTAGAAGGCGGTCGACGAAATCTCGCCCCTAAAAGTGGTTGAACCTGACGTTATCACCTGTTTGGTTTCACCTACCGTCTATATGGTATGGCGTAAACTTGAGTGCACATCCTAATCTATCGTTTACAATGTGCGTACTGTTGTGTTTACTGCTCAGTGACCATGCTTGAGTGCCGCTTGCCATTCGTACGCGGGTCGGTGTTCACTTATCTGACAGACAATGACCAACTTTGATGTGATTATTTCTCCGACGACAACATTGATTTCCACTCGTAATATTTCAGCTACTACCCCTCGATCCTAGTCCCATGGTTCTGATGAATGCTGGTCTATGTTTTCGCCAGCCGCAGAATTCACTGGAGGTTATCAGTATAGTTCCTAACTCTTTGCACTTCCATGCGCACACTTTGAGATTCCAGTGTGCCATCTTACGAGCTCCAGAGTTACCAGACCACGGGTCATCAATGTGGTCTGGTATCAATGGCATTTCAGCGCTGGGCAGGTACACTGCCTCTGAAAGGCATATTGTTCACTCCGCTTGTACTTCACGTTTAGAGCACCGATTACCAGGCCTGGTGCTGAGGGTCTGCACGACGACGTTACTGCGGTGGACTCAACTATGAGATCGGTTCTGTTGTATGCCCATCAGATCGTGCCTCACTGCCAACGAACTCCTACGCGGTCGGTAGTGCAACATACAATTCTATGGGTGTGACTGCCTTCCGTCTGACTGTTGTGCTTTGGCCTGTCTAGCAAGGTTGCACCTTGAAGGATCAGAGTCCTATTCTGCGTAGCCCGCCGAATTAAAATAGCACATAGACCCAACCACTTCGTCAAGGTATCAGTATAGGTCAGAAGCTGCTGCTTATACCTCAACGTCGTCGGTCCAAGTCTTGTTAAAACTATCCACACTTGAACAATCTTCTCAAAGAAACCGTTCGTGGAATGTAGGTTTGAGGGTTAGTGTTATGAAATATGGTCACCATTTCTTTCTCTTGTAGCCGACGTCTGCACATGTGATCGTAATTGATATGAAGTTTTGATTATGACGTGATTGCCATTCTAGAAGTAGCAACCGGTTATCCAGTTATCGCGGAATACCGAAACAATTACCTGCCAATATTATAAGCCTCATTAATAGAACACAAAAATATCAATGTTGCGTAAAGTTTTCGTCCAGGGAAAATTACATGCACATTTTCCGTCGTACTACATATGATCACTTCACGCTTCCCCACTTAATACGGGAGATCGCGTTCTTTCTCTTACCCCCACAAACACCTTATATGTGAGAAACATTTCCACGATAACTGAACGCCAAAAATTCCCTAATGACGGAAGGATTTGTGAGATTTCCAACTTTCAAACGTTTTTGGACAATCGACGATGTCCTTTGCCATGATCTGCTCAAATCTTCGCCGGATTTTGCAACTCCCCGACCTCCCTCCACTAATCCGAATTCCTTCAACATCTTTTCGACGTTATTTACGATGAATGATGGCAAAATCACTAGAAGATACACTCACACGTATTTTCTTGCATGACCTTGAAATATTTGAAACATCGGCCTTCTCATAACCTTGTGAAGGTAAATTAATGTAGCGTTTCATCATTTGGACTGCTTCAGTGGAACACGTAAACTATTATATTCTTCGGTGGGTACATCAAACGTTTGTGAACTACAACCATTTTGTCTCTGGTCAGGTTTTCTTTTGCTGGCAGATTTCATGCAACTATTTGCTGGTTTGTACGGCCCGTGATTACTTGTCGTGATCACATACATCCGAGCGTGTCACTCATAGAATCGCTGACGAATGCGCATTATTACTTTATACGCAATGAAAATGCGTATGTGAATGCACATATTTGCGAACATTCAAGCATATACGTTACACAACTATTACGCAGATAAGTAGAAGTATATACTCGCGTATACTTCTATATATATCGCGGGCTATTCATGCGGTAGTGCAGAGTTATCACAATTCCTCTAGCGTGCTAGACAGATACAAAGACTGTAGTCCATTGAATCTCGGCTGAAGCTTGTTGACAATTACGGCGTTCGAAGAAATCATGCTTGAAAGTCGTCAAAGGGAAAACGGCCAGTTTGACCCGGAACCGCGATTTTAAACGTTTTGGGAAATGGTAAAATCGAAACTTAAGGCAGAGTACCCACAATTCACCAAATGTAAATAAGCAACGTTAATACAAAACTGGGTACATCGAGTAAGTGCCAAGAGTACAAAATTGGTAATGAGAACATCTCCCATCATTCTCGTGAAAACAACCCATTTTTTGGCGTCAGACTACTCTTCAAGTCTTATAAACGCACTAACTGCAATTTTCCAGATGAAATACGTCACCCCATAACCTGGGGGTGCATAGCTTTGTGTCGTTTTAAAGATGTCGTCGAAATGAAAATATATGACCACACAGTGTCGGCATCGTATTTTACCAGGAATATTGGCATATCCGATAGTGGAAAATGTATGATAACGTGTTGTACGATATTTATAGTATTTCATCTCTTTTCACGGGATTTCCGGCGAAGCAATGTTACTAGAAATGGTTGGAAATGACATTATCACGTGACTGTTTCCACATCCGGTGTGTATGGAACGGCATAAAATAGGGTATTTCACCTCACTGTATCGTCGACAATCTTTAGAAGTTATTTCCGTTCATTCCACTGATTTCTTTCTATTTAGATTGGGGTCGCGTGGCGTTCATGCGAAATGGTATAGAGAAACGGATTAACTTAGGATGCCTGCCGACCACTGGTAAGTATATTTTTCAGCCAGTCACTGCTTGATGTTTGAAATGCCAAGTATCTACCGCGGTGAAGAAAACTGTTCCAATCCAGATGACGATCAAAAATGATGATTGCCATGTACTCCAAACGCACCAGGTACAAGTTTCTCATCACGTTCCGCATCAGTTAATTCCCCATGTTGCTGATGGTAAATGTCACTCGAAAGGAGCAGCTATTAATTCGAACGCATGCTGCATTCTCTGGTGTTGGCCAAAGTTTAAATCGAATTAACGGAGAAGCTATGAGAGTAAGCACGTGCCGCCCAATTAAACTTTGCTCTAATGAGAGCGAAACTCGAGTCTAGTGCTTCTTTTCGAAAGGGGCTGGCTGGAAAGTCTATGGGAATGCGACAGCTGCGATCAATTGTGGGTGATGTTCAACTTGAAACTTCGCTTTGTCTACGTCCCATCGTTTTTGTCTTCAATGAAATTGAATGATATGCTCCGGACTACATGATCTGTCTGACGACACCCTTATTTACACTCTCATGTACATTTTGTTCGGCCAAATGTTTTAACAGTTTGTGGAGATGAATGAACCTGACCTCTGCTAGTTAGTGTTTACACCAACCGTAGGGTTCACTGACATCTGTCAAATGATAGAAACAACGGTCCTTCTACCAGGGGCTGGGCTGAACCAAAAAGATGGACAGCACTCTTCCTGTTCCTAAAATCGACTAATCTCTCTTCATAAGACGGAAGTACCGCAGAGGAAGCCATTTTCCTGAAGCGTGGGTGTTGGTGGTCACTTGCGAAGCGGTACTTCGGGTCAATACTTGGATCTAATCTACAACAGTTTACCTGGTATAGACAAAAGGTTTTACGGCGCGAACGAAATTATCGTATATGTGTGGAACGACTGTTATTCACTCTATCATATATGGAATGCCACTACTGCCGAGTTTCATTACTGGTAGTTATCAATATTCTCTTCGGTTTTCCGCCCGCTCAACTTCACTTTTTGGATCCCCTCTTCGAAAATACCCCAGTCGAATGATTTATATAAACAGAAAATATCAGAGACGTGTCCTAGTAAGATTGCTGAAATATATGTCTAACTTTCAACCTAACGTCATAGAAAGATGGTTGTTGTTCATCAAGAAGCAATTCAGAATGATAACCATAAAGGAGGCCCAACGAGCCGAATCGACAAACCGGTTACCGCATACGGGAGGCGCTCAACAACTAAATTATTGTTCTTCAAGCCGGTATGCACGACCTGATTTGCGTACTCCATGAGCTGTTTTATACAAACCTCGTAAAGCGTTTGAAATTCTCTCCTTTCTCTGCGGGGGAAAATGCGCTTAATCCTTCTAAAAGCGGCAAATCTTTTTTCTCGTCGATGTCTCATGGTGATAAGCGAAAACATAAGTTAGACAACCAGATGCCCAGATCTTTCTCCAGATCAATTTTCATGATATCTGCTGTGCCCAGTGTACCATGACTCACGAAGGCATCGCCATTGTCTCCACCGAATAACATGTGCGCCCACTTATTGTCATCCAGTAGGAAACTCCAGTCGTCCGACCAACGTTTAATCGCGTCAAGATCAATCTGTAGTGCACTGGGATCAGTGGCATTCCAGATTTTCAGGTCATCGGTGTATAGGAGGGCGTTGCTGGAAATATTATCCGGAAGGTCATTGATGTAGATCAGAAATAACATAGGACCTAGCACTGACCCTTGAAGAAGTTCAACAGAGATGGAAGAGAGAGATGAACGGTCTGATCCTGTTTTAACCTGATGCGTCCAATTATCGGGGAAAGAAACAATCCAGCAAAGAACCTCCCCTGGAATACTATAAGCTTTCAATTTGTGCTTCAGGAGCCCGTGTTGGACACGATCGAAAGCCTTGGCAAAGTTTAAAGAGATGGCATCTGAGATGAGGCCTCGGTCAGACTGTCCATGAAAACAAGCATATTAGATACGCATGACCCATTATGAAGGAAGCCATGTTCAGTAGATGAAAAAAGATGGTTTGATAAGAAGTGGCTGAGGATGGCACGCTTTAATAAGCGCTCCATTATTTTGCGCGGACTACTAGTAAGGCTGGTTGGCCGATGGCCAGCCGGAGAGTGTCGTTCGCCCGCTTCAAATATGGGGAAACCGTCGTCTCTTTCCGTGCGCAATGGAGAATGTCTGCAGCGTCTGCTTAAAGAGCTTATAAAAGGGTTCTGCCGGACTAGCGACTGCTTCTTTGAGAATTCTGGGATGGATCTTTTCAGAACCCATTGCACTGTCTGAATTGACCCTGGATAACAGGTCTTTAACTGTTAGCGCAGAAATCTGAGCGGTAACCAGTGGCTGCAGGAAATTCTGCTGCTGAAGTACAGTGTGCAAATCCGGCGATGCGACGTTGTAGATTGTCGAGCAGTATTCCCTAAATAACTCGGCCACAACTAGGGATTCGGATGAGCTCTCCCCGCCGGGCAGTCGCAAAAATGACCCGATGGGTGATTGCTTCTTAGTCGTCGCATATTCTCGCATAGGAAGTTTTGTTCCCGCTGGCTTTGAAGACGACCTTTTCTTGTACGCGTTTGGTGTGCTCACGGATTTCCCGTCTACCCTAGTTCGAACGATGTGGAACGCGTGTAAGTCCTGCGAGTTTCCCGTAAGCTTATGCTTCGCGAATAAAAGGGAACGGTCATCAAGGAGACGATGTATTCTGTGCGGAAGAGGTGTCCAATAGCAGAAAGTTCATGGTTCGCGCGGCAGTTCTTGTCCACGGAGCCATAATTAATCAGTAATGAACCTAGGTAGTTCCTCAGGCAGTTAAAATCAGCCTGACTGAAATTTCTGACTGTGGACTTACCTACTGATTGTTTTGACCAGTAACAGATGAGATCGAAGATAAGCAGGGATTGAGCACTGTATCCAAGTAGTGATTTGATGATCACTGTCTCTGCTAGGTGGCTCTTATTAGTAGTGACCAAATCGAGCAGAGAAAAAATCTGACCAAGACGATGCCGAATTTGGGCGCCGATATGCTGTGTCCACGCTCTCCGTCGTACCAACGTTTATAAGGAAATCGAGAATCCGCCTTCACATTCCTGGTGAAGAACTGATGCCCAGCTTATCTTGGGAACATTGAAGTCGCCCATAATAAGCAGACAAGTAGGATGTTGTTGTCCTGGGAATTTGCCTGGGTTTACAAGAAGAGTGTCATCGTCGAGGACGTCGGATGAAGGAGAACGATAGACAGCCCCCACTAAGAGTGAGTCTCTGTCACGCAATACCAATCGAAGCCAAAGAGCATCACGTTTATCAGACGAATGAAATCCACAGATAACCGTGGGTGTAAGGAGACAATGCCAAAGGAAAATCGCAGAAACCCCATTCTCCCACGGGCGGAGTCAGCTCGGCAAATTGAATACCCAGGGACACCCAGTTCACTCTCACTGATGTCACCTGCAAGCAAATTCTCCGTGAAAGCAAATATGTGGATTTGTGTGTCACGAGTTAAGTATCTGATTTCCGATAACTTATTGAACAAACACAGACAGTTCGTTTACATGCACTTAGAAGCTACTCTAACACTTGACTTCTCGAGGAAAGAGGAAAGAGAGTGCGGGGCAGAGTTTGGTAAAGAAGATTCAGAATTGAGAGGTGTGGTGACGCTGGACTCGGTATGTGCTGCCGAGTGGGTCTGATGACCCTTCTTTGATGCTGCGAACGCGACTTTACTGCTTGTGCGCACGTCACCGTCCCTAGGGGACGCTTGACCAGCACTTTCGAGGTCGCTATTTGCGGCCTCTGCACCTCTGCTAAATTTCGCTTTTTCGAAGGATGCTTGAGAGTTTTCCACCACGGAAAATTTGACTTTTTCGTCTGCTGGATGCGGGGTTTGAAAGGAGGCAGTGTGCGCAGTTTTTACGGAGCCACTGATAGAAATGGCTTGTGGGATGTGCCAATAAAATGCTTTTTAATTTAAAAGCGGCGTTCCCAACAGGCCTCCGTCGTTCCGGATACCTGGAAGAAAGAATTTTCTTTGTGGCTTATTGGTGGGTTTTGACGTGGGCAACTCGGATAACGGCATTTGTGTGGTGTCTTGAGCACTTTTGTCCGTGCTTGAGGCGTCGTTCATTGGGATGGCGACCACGGAAACGGCGTTCTCGCTTCCCACCACTGGCATTTAGGCCTAAGTGGATACTGCTGAAGTAGAAACGACCTTAGTCTCCAGACGTAATTTCCTATCTGTCATGATTCGTGATTTAGTTTTAGTCAGCTGTTCGCGTTTCGCCCTCTCTTGCCGAGAGCAATCGAGAGGAAAGTCTATCAGGTGGACGTCGGTGGAATTCAAACCCTCTCATTTTTCCACCGTTGTTTCGGGACTCAGCATGGCTGGTAAGGTTGCCAAAAGGCCAAGTGACCTTTTGGTTGGTTTGCCGCGTGGCCTGCTCGCGGGTGCGAAATTTCTACCATCCAAGGTGAATGGAGAATCTACGTCTGACTTAGCTAGTTCGGTTGGTGAAGACGTTGTGGGGAAGCAGGCGCATAAAACGACTTTCCTTTCTCTGGGAGACCTTTCTTTCATATTTGCCGCTGACAGAGCAACTGCCCTTTTGGTGACCGCAACACCGGGAAAGGCAAGCGCTAAGTATTTATTTAGGAATTGGAGTTCCAACTTCATTTAGGGCAGAGTCCGCCGGTATTCCTCAATCTTATTCCCAATGGCAGAAACAGAAAGACATATACTGCTAAGAGGAACAGCTCCGCATTTACAGTCTCAGGTTTTCCGCATCACCTCACTTTTCGTGACGCGTGCGTGCCTACTGAGCGCCAAAGCGTCTCCTTGACTTTCGCTTAACCTGAAGCTCATGCAGATAAAATTTGAAACAGAAGAAGAATGTTGTTTATACTGGTGTTCGTTGAGGCCAGTGCAATTGAAGTGATATCACCTCTGGCACTGGTGGCACCGCATACCGTTTTGCATGAACATTTTGCGTCCATAACAGCCGCAAATGCCCGCTGCCTCGGTCAACTGAGTTCCAGCAGTGTGAGGTCTGACACACGTCATTTTCAATAAAAACAAGCAATACACAATATAAAACGGATACAAAACCAGATATAATTCAACCCGGAAGTTTCAATACGTAATGACCGGGAATGTTATTCGGTAACGGACAACAGTAACCGAATGCGATTTTTGTGGCATAAGGCACCAGTAAAGCAAACAAATGCGTAACAACAACATCGAGAAAATGTGAATCAAATTTCGAGTTACCCGCACAAACCTTCGACTGGGGAAAAGCATACTCCTTGAACTTATTCCTGATCAAACGCCGACGAAAAAGAGACCTTTTTAGAGTGTACAAGGTCGTCCACCACAGCGGCACAAGTCCACTGGCATGTTTGTTCGTGATGCGCCTGGATAGAAATATAAAAGGTCATCGGTTCATGATCAAGAAAACGAGTTCATGAATAGATATTCTCTTTGACTTTTTTACTAATCGGGTAGTCAACTCGGGGAACAAATTGTCTATAAACACTGTTGAGGTCTCCAGTAT
>LUCH01003627.1:9531-52934 GCA_013368495.1 Paragonimus heterotremus | reverse complement strand
TGTTTAACCATAGAAGGAGTGCATTAATAAGCTTTTTTTGCTTATCTATTTATTCCCCGTTGTAGCCCTTGATACAACCAAGAAAAGTTGAGGCGTGCAACTACCACTCTGGTACAGAGATTCATCGCTCGGAGAAACGGAACCATCAAAAAGCCGTGGCTTTCTACTTCCGTCTGTCACCCATTGGACCCAATGAGTGTTGGATGAACATTGAACCAATCGAATAAAAGGACATGACCTGATAGGCCAGAACCAATCATAACCGGACTCGAATTTCCGCAGGTTCCCATTATTTTTGTCGTCTGCTTGCGTACGTTTTATTGGTTAATATAGACGATTGCACCCTTGTTGTTTCACAAAAATGGCAATAGAAATCGAATCTGCAGAGTATGTCGCCGCTCATCGTTTTACTTATTAATTTTCAGTGTCGTCCGGCTGATCGAACAGTATCTCAAAGAAAGTAATTTGACCCGAACACTACAAACGTTGCAGGTAATGGATGTGCACTGGAATGAGCCCAGGTCTCATCTTTTAGGAGGAAACTGGAATATCATTGAATACAGTGGATTCTGTAGAGGGGTTTATGAGTGAAATTACAAGCGGTCACTGGGATACTGTCTTGCAAGTGGTACAAAACCTGAAACTCCCAGATCATAAGCTCATGGATCTGTACGAACAAGTAACCTGTTACTCTTTTTTCAATGTTTCAGATTGTCATCGAGCTAGTAGAACTACGTGAACTCGGGGCTGCTCGAACTTTACTGCGCCAAACAGACCCCATGATCGCTCTCAAGCATAGTTACCCAGATAGGCATGCACACTTGGAAAACCTTTTAGCACGCTCATACTTTGATCCTCGGGAGGTAACTTTCGCATTGCTTCTGTAACCGTTTACCGAAGGCGTACCCCGAAGGTCAGTTTAAAGAGAAACGTAGGCAGGCCATCGCATCAGCGTTGTCTGGCGAAGTCAGTGTTGTGGCTCCTTCTCGACTCCTAGCCCTTTTAGGACAGGCTCTTAAGTGGCAACAACACCAGGGGTTGCTGCCGCCTGGAACAGCCATTGATGTGTTTCGTGGAAAGGCCGCTGTGCGCGAACAAGAAGATGAGAAACCACCTACTCAATTATCCACTACTATACGCGTAAGTGACGTGCTCATGTCACGCATCACTCGAATTAAAACCATCCTTTTACGGAATTTTTTCAATCACAACTAATTCTGGATAAGTTATAAAATACTTTGCGAATTAAAATGGACGTATTTTAAATGACGCTCTAAAGTGTCCTTTCCTAATGAAGGTGGTGCTATCTTTTATATCATACGACTGTTTTCACGCCATATGTTCCGTTAAGCGTGGTCGATGCGTCGACAATCTAACAGTAGCGTTTTATTTTGCTCTGGTTCAAACATGTTATAAACCCGACTGTCGCCACGGTGCTCATGTTTTTAGTCATAATGTTTAAAATGTATGTCGCAATTCCCCCTTGCTTTTCTTTCGTACACATTCCGTTGGTTTCTGGATATTTGAGAAGTATGATGATTGTGTAATTCCCAACCCTAAGGTGTTTCACTAACAACTTATGGTACATGACTACTTGAATTTCGGTCGTCGTTTGAGTATCAGGTTGTTCCTCGTGTATTGCATTATGGTACTTGTTCGTGTCTCTCTGGACCACAAAAACTGTTGAAGTTGTAACTGAGTGGTTAATGATGTGGTTGGTGTTAACGAGTATCAACTGGAGACAGCGTTAATTATATGTGGAAAATTTTGTTATGAAGGAGTAAGTTGCATGATGGAATTCTTGAGATGGTGACAGTGCTGTTACTGTCAGGCTACCCCCAGCGTAGACAAAAGCTGTGGACTCTCAAACGCGCGACTGTGCAGTTATCAACCGTGTTTTACCATGACTGCTGCGGTGAGCTGTATATGGTGCTTATGGGTTGCCAACGAACCAGTCTTATTGGTAGTCGTCGCGCCGTTATCTGAATAGCTCTGCGGTTGGACTAATAAGCTCCTCTAGTTGTGTGCTCTAGAACGCATATATTGGGTGTAAACTTGTCCCGTTTGTATTAATAACGGACGCACAGTGTGATTGCTGTATTTCGATAATCTTCTGGGTTCACGGCGCTGGCAGCTTGAAATAGGATATTGTTAAGGTGTTAATGATGACGTCTCTCAAATCCGTCCTCTCACAAAAACAGTTTGTATGTTGTGACTAAACGTTTACTGTTAATTCTCAGTTGCCGTTTCGTGGACAGTTAACGCAGTCACACGACATAATCGACCGCTTACTAGCCTTTAAGTTGATGCCAAGATAGTTGTTTTTGGTGAAGGCCTTCGGATATTGTTAATTATATTACGCGCCGTGCGGTAACTAGTGTATTATTCCAACGGTCAGCAGCACAGTGGTGTCCGAAAGATAGTTTAATTCTTGCGTTTCGGTTATCACGGGTAACCTGTGTCAAGACATCTTCACCCAAACGATTACACGAGTAACACACTAGCAGGAGACTAATCCGATCGTCCTGTGCACTTAGCTAGTCATCGGTCCCGTCGCTACCCTCCGTATGCATGCACATTTATGCGGTCATCTAGAATTTATTGGGATAGCCTGTCTCATTTGGCGCCACCCCCCCACCTTAGTCGAGTTAATTCCGTATAGCACCGGGATGTTTTATTCCGACGCGTTGTTAGTCCTATCTGAACGAACGGGAAGTTGACACAGGAGGGGATATGTGTTGATTCCGAGTGTTTCCGCGTGCATCCGTCTGGGGGCCTCATAAACACACGCATACACACAAAAGATAACACCGGAACTTTGACTGACAAAAAAATGATCAGTTACGAGTGCACCAAGCAGCTACAAGGTCGGGTTGGTTCCATATCTTCTTCGTGCAATCGTTTGATTGCCTTGACAGAGATTACTTATGATAACAAAAACGGCTGGGTAAAATGGCTTCGAATGGTGTCCTTTCGGGACTCCGCCCTCGTTCTAATTTGTTTAACGAAGCATAGTATGTGTTTCATCTTTAAACTGGATCTAGTTTCTTGTTTTTGATTGTGTAGTAATTAGATTAACCATTGACATGCTGTTACTAATGTCTCGTACATATTTTTAGACACCATTGTTGGGTAGCATTCGATCGCACCTTGTTTGGTGGTGCACAACATCCCATTCACTTCAGAAAATGTCTCCGTCTTGCACAATCACATGTGTACATGTGGATGCAAGGTTCGAAAGAAGTTGAGGAAGGTATGCAGGAGAGGTTTGCTTTCGTCCATATGACTAATCAAAGTTGTTTGCCTAAACTCTTCTGTTTTGCTGTATCGTGTTGCCTTCGCATTTTAGTAGTTTCATAATGCGGTCTTAATAACATCCCTCTTTTTACTTTCTTCAACAGGTTGGACAGAAATGTCATATCGAATATGCAAAGTTCAGTCCAGACGGTCAATTTTTGGTTACTGGTTCGGTGGATGGTTTTATTGAGTTGTGGAATTTTACCACTGGGAAACTGCGCAAAGATCTGAAATATCAGGCTCAGGTATGCTTAGTTGTGCCGCATAATCTCAGTACTTTTGTTTGACTTCTAAGTCTCGCACGCATAGTCACGAATGACCGTTGGATCTTATATCTATGTTTACTAAATCAGTTATTATTTTCTTGACATTGGATGTGCGTTATCTGCTGGTTGTGGTTAGGCCAGTAAATTACGTGGAAGCTGCCGGAAACATCTTGATGGAATCTTAAGCAGCGTGTCAGTAATTTGTTGCATTTTCAATGCTTCACGAAACGTCTGCTGTTATATTATGCACTCTATACGTTCTGAGTACCCGCGTCTAGATAAACACATCAAAAGCATTAGGGATTTTAATCTATAGCCTTGTGGTTTGTACTCAGCGCTGTTGTTGAACCCTATATATATATATAATACGGTGTGAGCAGAAAACCAGACTTAACGGTATTCCGCAAAGTGTTGGTAATAATGGTAAGGATGACTATAACTATGATCAATGCACACAATGATCTTGCTGTTTAAAGAAGTACAGCAAGATCATTGTGTGCATTGATCATAGTTATAGTCATCCTTACCATTATTACCAACACTTTGCGGAATACCGTTAAGTCTGGTTTTCTGCTCACACCATATTATACAATTAGTAACTCGCTATTGCTTCTGTTGAAATATCCGAATATTTCCTTACGAAGCACTTTTTCTCTACAATTCCTCCAATTCGCCTTATTTTCCACCCAGACATCGGAAAGCTTCTAACGTTGCCACATGAGCTAGAAACAAATCGATTAACTCGAACCTCTGGAAAAAAAAGACTGGACCCATGTTGCTCTACTTTTGTTTTCAAATCAAAACAATTAGTTAACCTCTGTTGGCGGATGCGAGTTTTTCAGTACAGTGGTACTTTAAACAAACAACGATGTACCATTCTTTTGTGTTCGGTGTGAGTAATTAATTAGCAAAGAATGGTGATAGTCAAAGTCCGTGTAGGACTAACATTTTATTGATCACTTAGTGTTTGTCTTAGTTCACGATTCGTAATATCTTTCATGACTTCTCATCTTTCTACATAAAAACAACATAGTTAAAACGTTGGAGGTGAATTGTTCAAGGGAAATACAGGTTGTTCATCTTACATCCTTATTGCTCACATGTTATGGACTAAGTTCAGAATTAGTGGATGTTTTCCTTTGTGATAGACACCACTCCAGAGGACTTCTTTTTTACACTGTACCTAGTAATGTTAAACTAACGAGTTATGGTACACTGACCCTTTTAAAAAATTAATGAGAGCTATATCTAGTCTTCGATGTGGAATCTAGGTGGTTGGTGTTTTTGCTAGGAGACAGTTATCTCGTAGTCTTAACGTCGTCTTATTAGCTTTTTATGAGCGACTGTTCCGTTCTTAAATCTACTATGCCTATCAATCGATATTTATTTTAGGATACTTTTATGATGATGGAAGAGAGCGTTCTATGTCTTGCATTTAGCCGCGATTCGGAAATGTTAGCATCGGGTTCTAGTGACGGAAAAGTCAAAGTTTGGCGAATTCAATCTGGCCAGTGTTTGAGACGCTTCGAAAAGGCCCACAGTAAGGGCGTTACGTGTGTGCAATTTTCAAAGGATACAACACATCTCCTAACTGCCAGCTTCGATAATAGTATTCGGTGAGTGATTTTTTTCGGCTTACTAAAGACTTAGATTTTTCAGAACCCAACAGTTCATACCAGTTTTCGATGTTATCCCAATATCTGAGGTGACCAGTTCCTCTCAGGCTTGCAATGTTCTTTTCTATTTTGACACCGCACCGACTGTAGCATGGCCTCTCTGTATGAAATTATGCTTCTTTTTAGTACTTCGAAACGTGATCCATACTTACATGCATATTAATCCTGTATGGTTCTCCAATTACCTATGACGTAAGTTTTAATTTTTACTGCAAATGAGGTTGATTGTTTTTCAACTTGCATTCCACGCAGCGAACAGCTAATGTGCAAACGGTTTCAGCACTGAAACGTTCAGTGACTCGGGTAAAGTAAATTACACAAATTTTGGTTCACAGCACAGTATGTCGTTCACCAAGTTAACGCCGAATGAAACGCGCAATTCGAACGAACACAAATTGACATCATGTTAATCCTAGAGCCAGACAATACTTTCAATACAACGATCAATAAGAAAATGAACGCAAGCTTCAGTTTGTTACCATCACAACAATAAAGCTTAGATGGTCTCAGACGGGGGCAATAAACGAGCAACACATGGCTTCGCTTGGTCCACTGAAGCAAACAAATACGGTGGTACGGTCTCAACCGTGAACGAAAGCACTGGTATACGTCACTTCTATAGGTATTCACCAACTAAATGGTGGTTCAGATGGATATATTATACAGAGGCAATAAAGATTATATGGATATGCGTGGTCAGTAAGGTTGAAGACATGGGGGGGGGCATAAATCCGACCTAACGAAAAATGAGTCGACTTTGATCTAAAAGGTGACTTGATCCGAGTCGGGGGATTGATTACTAGGAATTTTGCCCCTTCCCGGGAAATATGACCACATGGTGGAGTTTCCACAGTATCACGCGAATATGTTGCGTCACATGTAATGTGGCGCCGTTTTGCTGCAAGATTGTCCTACTTACCTCATTCAGCGATAGTACTGGGTATACTGAACCCCTCAACTTTTTAGAATTACAGACGAACGCAAAGTATATGTTAGGTGAAATAAATCGGTTTTACGTCGCTGATGGATAACTTTGGCAATGATATCTTCATAAAAGTGGCGAGAAATATTGATGCGAGCACGCCGTTAATTGAGACACTTATGTTGGATAGTGTTTCTAAGCGATGATGTGAGATACCACGAAGTTCCCAACCCACCATAACGTCATCCATCTACTTTACTTAATGGGACAACCAGGGCTTTCGCAGCTCCTTAGCACGTTATTGTCTGACTGCTCAGTCTTCTCCGTTGTTGTCACAACGAGACTGGACCTTGACGTGGTGTGACGGCTTGCACATCTCGATGAGCTGTAGGGCTAAACTGGATGGCGTGGCCACCACACCAACAGAGTCACTCATGCCAGGCAGGCCAATAGGTAGAGGCCTGACAAACCAGTCTCCTGGTCCTCTAGGTTGGGGGTTGGGAGAAGGTTGGCATCTTCCGGAAAACGTTCTGACACACTGCTACACACCTGCTACCTTACGGTATATGCTTTTTAGCCAAAGGCTTTGTTTGAGATCCCTAATCGTTCTCCTGTCTAGGTCTCGGCGCCCTGGCAATATCTCAGCCCACACACAACCACGAATAGTCACAACACAAGTAATCCCATACTGCATCGGCCGTCTCGCAGTATAAACCGGGTCGCCCTATCTGCTGAATACAGCAGGGTAGATAGGCGAAAACATGCTACTACTGACCCCTTCCCCACTGTCCTATCCAATTTAGTTCTCAGACCCCTCCCAACCTCCATTTCTGATAGTTACTCCACAGGTCCCACAATAGATGTAGCTAACCGTAGTAACACTGAGCCGCTACGTTCCGTCTCTTGCCATTTAGCTTCAGGCCTCTCTCGTCCCTTGCTTAGACCTAGAATGTGAATTAACATAGCTGTCTTCAACGTTCGCACTCTAAAACAGACAGGTCAACAGGCCGCTCTTGCACGAACGTTAGACTCATTGCATGTCGATATCTACTGTATCTCAGAGACTAGAATACAGGACAATAGTCAACGTGTGGTACTAACAGCATCCGCATTGTCTACCCGATACTGGTTATATACTTCGGGTGACTCGATCTCTGCCGTTACAGGTCAGGCTGTAGTAGGTATAGTCCTCAGCACGACGGCTGCAGCCGTATTGATAGATTGGATCCTTGTTAACAGTAGACTTTGTGCTATCCGCTTGGCAGGTTCCGTTAAGGCCAGCTCTAAACGCAAGACTTTCAGAAATTTATTCAGTGTATCTGCTTACGCTCTTACTGACTGTAGTGACGTCGGCGTCAAAGACGCGTTTTACTCAGATCTGGCCGCTCTCTTCCGATCGACACATGACTCTGATACAGTCGTTCTGGCTGGAGATATGAATGCTGAGGTCGGCTGCCTTGGTGATGCCGAATCTCGTTTAGGTGGCAGGTTTGAGATAACGTCACATCGGTCAGATAATGGCGGGTGATCGTTGCAGCTGTGCGCTGAGTATAAGTTATTTTGAGCCAGCACTAGTTTTAGGCATCGTTCACATCATTGCTATACTTGACGCCCGCCCTCCCGGAATCAGGCCTGGTCTCAGATAGACCACATAGCTAGTTATAGGTGGCGTGGTTCCATCTAAGACTGTCGTTCTTATTGGAGCACGTACTTGGACTCAGATCATGCATTGGTCGTTCTTACTTTTGCTGGTCAACGACCCTACCGACAGCAACGGCTGGCTGTTGAAAAATTGGCTTTACCGTGGATAAAACATAAGTACCGAACCAGCTTAGAAGGTTGCCTTAGTGACACTCACTCCGAAGATCCTAACGGCTGCTGGAAACAAATCTCACAGGCTATTCAGAAAGCAGGTACTGTAGCATGCAGCACAGGGTACATAAGATTAACAAACATTGAATTTAAGAGAAGTCTCTGGAGTCGTTAGAAGCCAGACGGAAGACTCCTCCTGATAGTTCACATAATAACTCCAGAAGGGATATCCGTAAGAAGCTGAAACTTAGTCTAAGGGCTGATCGTGAGGCTTGGTTAATGGAAAAAATTAAGGGAATGGAGATCGCATTCGCCCCAGGGAACTGCGGCAAACTCTTTAAGCTGATCCGTGCTACTAGTCTCGGGCGACCGTCTGTCAGCGAAGCTGTCAACGAGGCAGATAGTACACTGAGCGATGGGCGGAACACTTTGAGGATCAATTTAGCTGGCCTCCTGCTTCTACCGTGCTGTCTCCACAAACTTCTGATGTAACGCCTTGGTCGATAGATTTAGAACCACCCACTGAGACTGAGGTTCGCAATTGCATCTCGGTTCTCAATTGTAATAAGGCCGCTGGTCCAGATGATCTAATGCCAATACATTTTAAAGAAGGTGGAGAGGTGTTAGTCGAGGCCTTTACTCAGTTGTTTCAACGTGTGTGGACGACGGAGACTATCCCTCCGTGCTGGGATCACTCGATAATAGTTCCTATATTCAGAAAGGGTTTCAGGAGCTCTTGTGAAAACCGTACGTGAATTAGCTTGACCCCAATCATTTCTAGTGTTCTGGCATCCATTATACTTCGTCGACTCACTGCAGCTCGGGAGTTAAACATTAGAGAAGAACAGGAAGGGTTTTGTCCTGACCGGGGACGTACAGATCATATTTTTGCCATTCGTCAACTTCTGGAGCAGCGTCATGCGTACCGCCGGCCAACAGTCGCCGTATTCCTCGACTATAAAGGTTCGTTCGATTCGGTGGCTCGATCTACACTTTTAGATTCGCTTAAATGCTGGGGTGTATCGACCAAGTATGTGAACATACTGTCGGCACTTTATTCCCATACTTCGTCTCAGGTTAGGGTTTACGGTGAGCTGTCTGACAGTTTCAGCACCATGAGCGGCATACGTCAAGGCTGTCTCCTTTTACCATTTTTGTTCAATTTCGTCATGGACGAAATAATGGAGGCCTGTTTGCTTCACTTAAATGATGCCGGCGTGGACCTCCTACCTAGTGGAAGGCTGACTGATCTTGATTATGCTGACGATAAGGTGCTGCTGTTTGACAACTTTCAGGCTGCGCAAGTAACGCTAAACTCAATTTGACGTTCTTCTGAGTACTTCGGAATGCGCTTGGCAGCCACGAAATGCAAAGTACCTATGTAGGATTGCTGTGATTACGTAGATTTAATGTTAGATAATGAAATCATGGAAGTTGTTGACCGGTTTGTATACCTGGGAAGCTGCATCAGCGGCGGCGATGGCGGAGGTGTAGGGAATGAAATGGAGGCGCGCATTTTCGAGACTAGGGTGGTGTTTACGAATCTGACGCAACAATGGCGACAAAAAGATATCTCTCTGAAGCTTAAGGGTCGCGTATATCGGACAACATTGAGGTCTATATTACTTTACGGCAGGGAAATCTGGCTCATCAAGATAGAGGACGTGAACCGTCTTCAGGTGTTCGATCATCGTTGTCTGCGTTTAATCGCTCGTATCGGGCGGCACCAGTGAGTAAGCAACTAGGAGGTTAAGAAGCGGGTGTTTGGCATTGATTATCAAACGAGTTCTCTTATTCAGTCACTAAATTTGCACAGATTTAGATGATTAGGTCATGTACTAAGGATACCAGCCAATCGCTTGCCACACCGGGCACTGTTTGCCGACGCTGTGGCCGATTGGCGCAAGTTACGAGGTGGATAGTTGGTGACTTGGCGTAGACAAATGAAATCGTTCACGAAGGGGTTGGTAATTGTAGATAAAGTTCGTCTCCCAGGCTGGAGCCCTCGCGACTCGCAGAGTCGATGGCTGGAGACGTTAGGTGAGATAGCGGCCAACTGAACTCAGTGGCGTGAATGTTGTCGTTATTTGGCCGAGTTGTCTGTGAAATGAGTGCACTTAATGACGCGAGGCAGTGAAAGCCGTGAGGAAGCTGTTTCGCTGATGACGCCTTACTTTCACTTACAGCTCGGTTGTTTGTTTGCAAGGTGTAGGTGCCTTGATGTTGTATGTTTGAATGTAGACGTAGCTATTTTTAGTGACTAGGTCCCCTCCCCTTTCCCTTTCTTTTCTTCTCTCTTCCTATACAGGGTTTGCTTTTTATTCTTCTTCATGGTTGTGTGGCAGTTAATCATCAGTGTGAGCCACTGATATATTGCTGTCTATGATGATGATATGTTGAACCATTGTTGACATTATTTATCAGTGTCCGTTACAGTAACGTCACCCAGTGTACGAATTATTTGATCCAGCTAATGCAGATTATAGATGTTTGCTACTGGATCAGGTGATCGCCTATCAGAAATCCTTGAAAGCACACACTGGCGAACCGCGGCATTGCTTCCGCGCTTATCTTACTTGATGTAGGCCAGGTGATAGCAGTTACGATAGCCAACGACAGTCAGTCCGTTATTATTTTCGCGGGCGGGCTGCACTTCCGAACCACAACTAAATGGGTCGAACGCAGACATTTACGCCCTTCATTTCAGGATGGAATTCTGGTTGCTACAGGTGATGAGGACTGATAAAGACCATCGCCATCCTTTTTCAGGCGGACTGTCTGCGAGATATTAGGTATTAATCCCGACGTAACACCGTTTGCTTTTAATATACGAAACACACCATACAGTCAAGTCCAGTTGCTTGCCTTACTCAGCACGACCTCGAAGAGGCTAAGTACGTCGTTGTTGTGCACCTATTTCATTTCAAGCAGCCTATTACCGGAAATGATTACGCCAAGCTCGCTGGATTCCTGGAACACATTCAGAGTGTTATGCCCGCCAAAGTTGAATGGAGAGGGAGAAATTCGACGCCCTGATGAATCTCTTAAAGTGATGTATACTCTAAGTTGTCCATTTACCCTCATCCTGCTTGCAGTGTGGTCGTGTGCCGGTTTTCACAAACCTACATTCTTCTGGTCTTTACGAAGAAGATGAGTACTATGAATAGTCTGAAGGCGGCTTTTGTATCAGCTGAACAACCCTCTATTGTTCGTGCTAGTTTCAGTGCTTCAAGACCTCCCACAATGTAAAATGATTACCACACCTATTACCGTTTTTAAATCCCACCTATTCAAAAGTCTGGCGCTCCCTGGGTTCAATGAGCCAACGCAATATCTGACCGATGAGTAACTTGCATACAGTAAGAGTAAGACCGACGCCCCTTTGATTGCCACAAATTTTTGGACCGCTTTTTATAATCGGCATTCGAAGAGCGATATGATCTGAGTCCATGTGGTTGCTCAAAAAAGTGTCCGACAGTCTTTAAAAGATTGACGCTAAGCTGAGAACATTGGAACCAGATCGCAGCAGTTATGAAGGCTTGCTGCGAAGAGGTACGTTTTGAAGGTGTTGTTCATTTGCAACACAGTCGGACTTCAGTCATATCGATAAGCCTAATGATCAAGAGTCTTTCGATTTTACCTGACGCTGAATATGATAACGACTCTCAAACTTAAACACAAGCCTACTAAAAGCCTGTGCAAGGGCTGTAAGCTTAGATTAGTTCATTAATCACATGAGATGGGACTAGCCTTTCTCTCTAGGAATAGTAGGTCATTCTTCTTGATTCGTGGATGTGTTGGCCGTGAATTCGATGTAGATGTGGTCATCTTTGTAAATGACGTTTCTCTTATCACCAGTAAGTCGCACCAACTGGACTGGTTAGATGAGCATTTTTAGGAACAGTTCGGGTGACCCTAACTGGACCATGTAGACGACGGGATATGATTGATCAGTTACCGAGTTCTAGGTAGCCCCTGGAGCTTACGTTATGGAAACGTTAAAGTGCTCGTAGACCAATTTCCTCTTTCTGCTTTCAAGGGTGTTGGAGAGATTAATATCAGAACTGATAGAACTCGTCCAGACGGTATGGGAAGCTGAAGGGCTACCCCATGATTATTGCTTATCAGCGGTTATCCCCATTTTCAGAAAGGAGACCGAAAATCCGTTTAATAATCACAAAAGCATCAGTCCAGTATCTACGTAGTCCAAATTATTCACTAACCTTGTGTTACGCGGTTACGCTAAGCCCAGAGAGACAAATACATGAACAACATTTGAATGGAATAGTCAGGGGAAGAATTACGATATGAATTCATTTCGCACACTCTTGTCAGTCGTAAACGTGTGACTAGCATCCAGCAGGCAGGATTCCGGTCCGGTCGAGGGTGCATTGATCACATTTTACCTTGCGACAGATTTTCGAGCATCGACACTTGTATAAAAAGTCGATGGTCATGATATTTTAGACCTAAAGGCTACTCTCTAGTCGGTTGCTCGTAACTTTCTCCTGCGCCGAACAGTTCCAGGGAAGATAGTTACATGCTCGCTCTGTTTTCAGAGTGGTATAGGTTGTTTAGCGGAACAAGCTAAAGATGAAAAAGCATCTTTATCAGATTTTAACTGATTGCTGTATTTTCTAATCCGTGATGGCATCAGTTGTCTACAAGATGTTAGTGTACTTGTGTGTGAACAAATGAATTATAGATTTTTTGTTTGTTAAGGCGGCTTGATAAGTGGACTGAACACTTTAAGGGGTAATTCATCTGGCCTGAACCGGCTAATTCAGTTATGGGCAACGGGGATAATGCGGTTTTACGGCATTCTTGATTGCCGTCTGTTAGATACCTAAGTGGCTGAGGCTTAAGTAATTTAAAAAAAACTGCTGGTCTTGGTCCTCTCTTCCCGTTTTTCTCAACGCTTGTAGTGAGCTGTTGTCTACTCTGACTGTGTTCTTTCCTTTCACGTGGGAAACTGATGAAGACTTCGTAAGCGGTGCTTGTGAACAGTCATTCCTATACGAAGAAGGATGTCAGAACATCATTTGCCAACCTATTGGCGTTGTCTCTATCAAATCCAGAGCATTCACATGTCTCGTAATGCGGAGCTGCTGAAACACGTCAAATCAAATAGGAAACCAAAATGATTTCTGGTTCAGTCGCACGTTTCGTGCACATATTATTCCTGAAGCAGACACTGGAACATCGGTGGGTCTTTTTCACCCAACACATCCCAGATTTTAGAAGTAAATTACTTCACTTCGATTGCACGACATGCTCTCCGGAACTCTTTTCGTCGCAGGAGAGTTTTAACAAAATATATCTGTTTGTCGAACTCATACATGCTCTGAGTGCAAAATGTTCCATCTCGATCACATCTCACCTCGAGTGGCGTTCACCGAAACCGTCCGATCTCCCTTTCCTGATCAACCACGTGATAAGTGGCATTTTAAAAGGAACACTCGGAGATTACGAGAACCTCTTCTATATGATAAGCAAACTGATATTGAGAGTGTGGATGAATTCTCCCACTTGTTCCTTCTGCAAACAACATATGAACCATGCTGAACCGGTTCACTGAGATGGCTGTTCTTCGGATATGAACCGTGTTTTTTCGAGTTGTAAAACATCGTCACAATATTTCATCGACCCTGATCCCGTTGGGGTTATTGCTATCAGGCCACTTATGTCTGTTGGTCACTGCATGCGTCCGGATAATGCCAGTGCAATAACTTATATTATTGTTGATTAGATGTTTATGAAGATTGTGTGGGCACGTGGTGTGTTTATTTGTTTTCGTCGTTTATGGCCTCGCAAGATCGTTGTCAATTTAAAGTATGTCTTCAACACCTATGTGTTCGGTTTTTGTTGTGTGAGTCAAAGACCTGGCTAATTCGTATTGAACGATACACATAAGCCCTTGATATTCAACCTCTTAATTCCGGCAGTTAGCCCGTTCCAAGTGATCCCGTTGTATGGGCAACGCTGCAAAACATCGGCACGTGTCTGAGGAATTTGTACAGTCACTGCTATTAACCGCAACAGTGAAATCTCATTCAGTACACTGAAGGGGTAGTTACTCATCCGTGTATTGTTAAAAGTGGCTGCTGACGATTGAAAGAAACCACAAGGTGACCAGGCAATGACGTGGCCACTTCATATAGAAGCCTTGATTGCCCCACTGAACAGAGAGGAGTGCATTTTGTTAGATTAGACGGTCGTTGACATCCTGGTCACTGGTTGGAAACGCCCTATGACACGGCAGTATGTGGTGGCCAGTGGATGCCTGTATCCATAAAGTCGTTTACTCTTATGGATGTCCATCGTCCGTTTAGTTTTTCTTCATACATCTGTACTTAATTATAGGTTAGGACTAACGGCAGCCAAGCCACAGTATCCATAGGTATGACTGATGGTTGGAGATTATGTGAAATATGTGTATGTAGAACACCGAATAATAATAATAATAATAATAATAATAATAATAATAATAATAATACCATATGAAGGCAGACTGATGTCAAGACAGAACTGACGCAGGCGTTCACTGCCTTCTGTTTGAAGAATACTACAAGATTGTTGATCACCTAAGCCACTGTTGTTGATAGGAATCTCGCCCACTTGAGCATGTGACTCTAGAAAGCCAACTCTATCGCTGATTATGCTATATTTTATCAGTAGTGTGGGAGTCCACGTATGGTTCGTAAACTAATGAGGCAATTCATTTTTGGCTGCACATACTACAGCTAGTGAAGACGTGACCTTGGTTAGAGAAAAGTAGGCGGCGTTTGTTTCAAAGGTCCCTTGAAGCTTTAGCTGCGTTTTCTGAAATCCCTCAGTTACCCTATGTAGAAATCCTGAAGCTTATCAGCCTACTTATAGTTTCAGACTTCCGATTTTGTTATTTCATTTCGATAGGAGAAGAAATAACATCTTCCCCATGTTGAGGTAATAAGTTGGGTCTGTTCATAAATGCCTGTATGAGACGCATACTGTTCGAATGCATTTCGACAGGAAGTGTGGGATTTCAGCCATTTTCAAAGTTGCTGAACATTTACTGGCAACTATCATGAATGTATTATTGCCAGTCGTTCGTTTTGGTCCTTTTGTCACCAATTACAACAGATTTTACTTCCCGCACCAATGCTTTTCGCGTATTGTCACGTATCATGCAGCGAGGTGTCTGTGTGCCTGTTGTTCGGGGAACCTCCCTGTCTTGTGAAATATGATATCTCTCGATTTTTCGTATCAATGCAATGTCAGTGATTGCTTGTCACGCATTGTTCACCTTCAATTTTACTTCCAATACGACGCGACTAATTAGAATGTCATATATGTGACAGTTGAGGACGGTGGTGGAGTTGTTCGTAGCTCGAGTTGAGGATTTAGGTAGTGGGGTGTTCGCCGAGCTTGCCGTATAGGTTTTGAACTAAAAACTACACGTTGAAGCACTTATTCACTGATGTTGTCGTCTTGTTTAGTAATGAAACGTTTACAACCTAAACGCCAAGCTTGGCGAACATTCCAACCGTGATTGTAACACCATAGCAACTAAAATCAGATTTGAGTAGGTCCATCAATTTTTGTAGGCAGTTACGAGAGTCATGAGTCCAGACAGTGATCTTGTTTACCCTGGGTTTGTCACTTACATAAGTCGGGATTACCGTTTAGCTCCTAGCGGAACCACAGGCATAGGCCTTTGCCATGATATTTTCAAAATAGTTTACACAGATAGGTACGTTCATGTAGCCCAACATGGATTTGATTACTATAGTAAACAAGGGGGGGTTAAAAATGGAGAGTAATTAGTTTGTCACAAGTTGCTCAGTTTTCACTTTGAGATACAATCTTAGCTGGCTCATCTCAACCTAAAGCGCTGAACTATAGTTACGCTGTTATTAAAAGTTATTCGTTACACTTTCGTCTTCGAGCCTGTTGACCACAATTCCATTGACCCGCACTGAGCATGACCAACTCCAAACGTGTAGACAATCACCGATAAGTAAAGAGTGATCTTCCGATCATTTGGAGGGGATGCACGATATCTGTTCCGTAGAATCTTGTTGATAAGCTCCAACTGGGATTTCTTTTTCAGGCTGAATTTTTGTATTTCCTCGAACCTGCTGCGCAAAGTTTTGGTTACTGACAAGCGACCCGGGATTTTACATGCTACTTAAACGTCATTCCCGTTTGTTTGCCCCTCGTGTTCTGGTAGACTGTTCTGTTGATCCATGTTCGAGCATTACCGACTTCCGTTCCCGTTTTTGTCTGACTGCTTTGTTAGTTATTATCCATTGTATTCAGTTCTGTTCATCTGCGCCGTTTGATCGAGTTCCATTTTAAAAATATTTTTCATTTTGTTATATCTACTGTACGTGATTTAGATGTTTTGCGCTCTGCCAGCTTGTTCGAACACTACCCTGACTCAACACATGTTTATCAGATTGATCCAAAGGGTTCCACACGTCTGCCTAATACAAAGCTGTGACCTCATAACTGGTGACGTTGGAATGTTGGTAAATTGTCAGTACTTGGGCATGTTGAACTAAGCATTTCGTGTATGGGTGTGGCTTGGTCTCTTTTGCTTTATGTTTAGCATCCATGGTCTCAAATCCGGCAAGCTGATCAAGGAATTCCTTGGACATACTGCTGTGGTCAATTCAGTCGGATTTACACCGGACGGCCATCACATTATCAGCGGGAGTTCGGACGGTTCAGTGCGCCTGTGGTCGATCAGATCCGGGGAGTGTACGAATACTTTCAAAGTAAGTGTTTACGTAACGCTATGATCACCTGTTAGCTTGCTTCAATCGATTGTATGAGTGTTCACTTTCCTGTTGGTTTTGAGTTGTTCGAACACCATTTTCCCTTGGTCTTACCTAAGTTAAACTCCTCAAATATTCTTATCCACACAAGTCCCCACTCGCTCGCTGACTAACTAGAGTCCCACTGAGTTTTATCTGCTACTTCAACTGATACATGTTCGTTTCCTGGAGGTTATCTTGTGTTGCCGAGGACTGACGCTATGCCTTCTGTTGACTGCGATCTAAGTGCTTCACGCAGCATCTGTCCTTGCCTAAACAATGACATTTAGTATTGCCTATATTAAAACCTTTTGTTCTGTTGAGAATACCTATTGATGGATTATTTGGATTATCTTGAAAGTTCTCGTTGGTTGTTGTTTACTGATACGATTCATGCGTTTGCCCTTTGTTTGGTTAAAGAAACCTACGCAAACTTATTGCAGAAAGCTGATCTACCTGTCCGTTTCTTTTCCGATTAACATTGCAGAATTGTTTCTTTTTTCATCTTCAGCTGTATAGTCCGGAGGTGGTAAACATTCTGCCTTTGTGCCCTGAAAGTGTCTGTTCTATTTCCGTTAAGTGGCTTTGTGTTTTATTGTGTTTAGGAAGTTGGTATTGGAACTGGAGCTCGCACCACTTGGGCTGGTGTTGTGCTCTCCAACTTAGTAAAACTTTGTTGTCGAAACGCCGTGTTTATGTGACTATAGTTGTTGCACTTTTAGGGTGGAACTGCGAAGCGTCTCCCAAGAGTCGCGATTGTCAAGCGCATTGAGATGTTTGACCACTGATGCTTACATTCAGTCACGGGCATCGATTGACGTCGGTGAATGAGCAATGAAAAGGACTTTTACCTTTGAAGTTCAAACGAATTCAGTGATCTAATCATGAGACGCAGATTCATAATCCTACTTTAAGTGTCAGATTTCTGTCTTTCTGCGAAGCAAATAAGCAGACAAGTACCGTTGACAGTTTTGACTGCAATACGGCCTCAATCGTTGCTATGTTACATGACATGTTTAGCCATTGCATTCATACTTCTTTGGATTAGGTTGCTAATAAAACCTATTCACATCGTTGATAAAAGTCAGCTCATTCCTTACCTTTTCTCTTTGCCAAGTCTACTGCTCCTTGACGTTAGTCATGCAGTGTCAACCGATGTCCCCACAGAAATACGAAAACTACTATCAATAAATTGGAAGTGATAGGTCACCTGCACCTCCTTGACTAACGGTTCGTGATCCACTTGGACTTTTATTGTGGACACTGAAAAAGCTGGCGGCCTGTGGGGTTCGTTAGCATGTATGTTTTACCTAGATGTCGATGAACTTAGGAGATTCAACGAAGCACGAAGGTGAAAGTCACACGAAAGCTGTCCTGCAGATGTCCGTCGACGGCTTCGATTTCGTCCGGGCATCTACGTAGTCTCTTTTTCACGGTATTCCTTTGCCAGTATCAATTAACCAACTTCAACTGAACGAGGTCGAGCTCCATATCTCCTGTTAAACTACTGTTTTGTCGGAAAATTCTTGTTAGGAGGAATTCAGTAGGTCATTCGTAATCTGCGCCCCATTAACGTTTCGGGTGGAGGTTTCCCTTCCAGAACCTTTTGTTTTGGGATCGCCAAGTAACTGAGACGGAACGTTTTGAGGACTTCAGTCGCGTATCCCTTCCCTACGGGTTTTTAAACGGCTCTTTTGAATCAACCTACAGACCTTTCGGCCTTGCCGTTGGATTGCTGATGGATTGTTGGGTGGTACCGCCTATGTGCAGGATGCAAACTGACTTCTTTTGCCTGACACGATTGTTTCCGATACTCTGATTTGGTTGAGCTCCCACGCTGTGCAGCCTGCAGACCTTGTTTTCATCAGGCAAACTTCTGGCCATTTGCTGTACACGTTGATAAGCATTAAGAAATTTTGACCGCTCAGTCGCTTGGTGAATTTGATGCGCACCCAAATCGACGGTTTCTCACGCATTGGCTATGGTTGCAGATCAAGTTTAAGTAAGGAGTTGGCAACCATTGCACGTCGAACAGCCCTTGTAAAGTTTCTAACGATGAAATTTATGTGACGTCAGTGCACATAACTGTGTACTGATGTTTCCATTCAGATGATGCGGAGATGGTCGTAATAAAGTTGCTGTAGGACCCGTTTTCTAAGACCAGGTGGGAGGATCACGTGTTCATTGAACAAGATACAAAGATTGACAATAGGTGAACAGTTCATTCGCTGGAAACACTGTTTTATTTTGCCATCAATACGACCATAAGACTGTCCGTTACGAAGACAACGCTGAAGATTCTGCAACACTTGGTCTGATCTTATTGACCGTTGAACCTGTTAGGGCGCCCACCCTGTTACCGTCCCAGGACGCCTACATGGTCAGTAACTGTTCAGATCGGCTGAGACTTATTATACAGCTAGGCATACGTGCGAACCTAACTCTTTCCCATGATGTGGTGGGAATGTGTAAACATTATGTGCCCTATAAATAATTTGAAAATCGTCGTCCTAATCGCACACGTTATGGAGCGGAACAAAGCCCTATATTCTGAACGCGTCTTTTGGTTTGCCTTGGGAGCGAATACGAGACAGTCGCGGTACTATTCGGGACCGAGATTTTCGCGTTTATATTTATCGGGACGAGAATCCGAATTTTGCCAAGCGAATTACAATAGCTAGGACGAACCAGCGTATCGTTTAGAAGGGTTTACAATAGAACCATTGACTCAGTTGATGACAAGTTCCTAATTGCCTCTGCTCCCGCTTAGTTCACATCAGGATCCACCAAAATGATAATTACAGTACGCTTGTTTTCCATGGCGCATGAAGCAACCAAACGTGATTCGGCATCCGTTTGTCCGATGTTGTTTGTATAGTGGCAGGTGGTGGTAAAATCGTAGCCCAAGAAGCATTGATTCCGAGCGCTGGAGAAGATTCGGTGTATGTACAGGAACGCTTTCTTGTGATCCGAATACTGCAAGGAGTGGCTTGTGGTTTGTCAGTAGGGTGAAGTGCCGTCCCTACAGAACTATCTGCCTCTGGCAATGCTACCCGAAATATTCCAGCTTCATATCCCACAGCCAATATTCGATTCTACTTGTAGGTTTACACAGTCTTGAGAAGGATGACACCGTTCACCTGGATCAATCAGTGTTGCGCGATTCGTCTCGCCTGTTTTGGTAAGTGGGTGCCACTCCTAACACTCGCGTACTAATAATATTCTCTTCTTCAGTGCTGAAGATGATGCCGATCGTCGGCGTTTACCTGTGACCATGTTTGCTGATCACGTCAGAGCTGGTAGATCTATTTCGCCTCCAATCATATTGCGAACATGTAAGGACGGCCAAATTACTTCGCTTACTGTCCATATTTACCTCACTGGTCGTGTGTAAACCGGATCAGTGTGACAAAAGCGTTCTGATTTCATGGTTAGAAGCTCCGATTTTCCATTATCCTAACCGGATGGCATTGTGACTTGAGCTTTCGTTGATCTCAACAATGACAAGGTGTGTTTCAGGGAAAATTTCTCGAGTAAAACGTAAATAAATAAACCAAAACAGAAGTGCCAGCGATGTTGTGGACGCAAGCGTGTCATTGGCTGTGCCATGCTGTCATGTCGGATAGTGAACCAAACTGGCGTCTTAGATGTTAACGAAAGCCTCAACAACCAAACACGCGACACCTACCGGCATTACTCAACAGAAACGTTAAGGTTTTAATATGCTGTGACCTCGATGTTACTTGATAACCTCGTGATTTTAATCTTTGGTACCTCTGTTGCAATAAACTCGTCTGACTTTCGGACCATCACAGACCTTGGTTACTCACTGGAAGATCTTGGATATGTACGCTGGCGAACGACCGTATCTCTTACCCGGTCAGCTGAATTAGCGGAGACAGTGGTGGTCAAACGCAGCAGATCCGTTCACATCTTCGTCACAAGCACGCTACGTTTCCGATTCATAGAGCATTGAGTTTCACATGTATTTAACTCCTTCCCGTCATCAACAACAGGGTGTTTCTTCGCGATCACAGGTGATTATACTTGTGTTTACTATTCTCACTGGTTTTCCTTGGAAACACTGCCAAAGTTGGCGGACCATCGTTTCAAACGGTTCGCGTCCAATGAAGTTGGTAGGATTGGAGATACTCCATTTTATGCCTAGAGGCGGATTCCACACGGATCAGTTGTGTCATTCACCATAATCTGCATACCTTCAGCAGGAAGACTAAGCATATCACTGTTGCGCACGTACTCTGAGTCTGTCAGTTAAGCACCAGGAAGAAGCTATACGCTAAGATTATCGTAACCTGCGAAAAAAATGATCAGAAAGGGGGAAATCGAACACCACTTAAGATAGTGAACATTCAGCTTTCGACCTACTTTGGTGCAGTTGCGTCGTGATGTTCGTGCACAGAAATATACAGGTTTCGTTCTTGTAAAGCTAGCCTGAACGAGATTGAGACAGGTCACCACCGTGTCACACTAGGCAAGTTTATATTTCAGTCTGCACTGTTCGCTCTATGAACCGTCGTGTTTCGCCCTTACAGTTTGTTTATTTTATACTTTTTGGGGTGAACGGAACTTACCAAACACTTACTTTTATAAATGAGCAAAAAAGAATATCCAAAGAAATTACTGCTGTTTTCTCTGGCTTATCAAATTGACTGTGTTGATCACAACCAAAGTATTTGTATTAAGATTCACATTGTGACTGGCTATTTCCGACGAGTTATCAGTATATCACGTGGACAATGGTTATCTATGTAATTATTTGTACATCGTCACGCGAGTGGGTTATTCTGTTCAAAGCACGATTTGTTTAGCTCCCATTCGTATTTTCCGAGTGGACGATGACTTTTGGGGCGTGGTAGTAAATCGGATTACAAAATAGATGTAGCCAGTTTTGTAGAGTGGGGTCAAAATCATTAGATGTTAATATTTCATATCGTCTACTGTCACCGACACAGAACTACCAGTTTCGTTCACGTTTGAACTTAGGTAGATCTACTGTTGCATATGGTAACATGCAAGCCGGCCCTTAACACTGATTGTCCGTTACACTTACGGACCAACTCTGGAGCAATGTGGAGACACCGGGGGACAGCGTTCTCCCGAAGTAGGGGATCCAACAACAGTCCTGAAAAAGGAAACAACAAGAAACAAGCATGAGCCAAAGGCCCAGTAAGCCATGCACACGACTTACACAAACAACCAAAACTGCGTCAACACAGCAGCACGACCTGTTACACAATTCACGTTCAACCTGTGCGCGCTTGCGGGTTTCGACCGCACGTTACAGTATTATTCAAAGGTACTAATGAATAATACGATAAAAATAAAAGCAACGGTTCACACACTTCGACGTTAGGAACGCCAAAAACGAGGTACCCCAACCGGGAACGTGTATTTTGCATAGAACGTGTTCGCAGAGTCACTAGCTCTGCACGACTAGCAACTAATGCAGAAACATGGAAGTCAAGTTAACGTATTCACGATCGTTGTGTTTTCGCGTCTCTTGCCACGGGTGTCCGGCAGAATACGACTTTCTCGACCAAGCATT
Source organism: Paragonimus heterotremus (assembly GCA_013368495.1). NCBI lineage: Eukaryota > Metazoa > Platyhelminthes > Trematoda > Plagiorchiida > Troglotrematidae > Paragonimus > Paragonimus heterotremus. The sequence goes on along the minus strand of LUCH01003627.1, from coordinate 30,594 downwards.
TTTGCAGTCAACTCCAGTATGAACGAGTGTTGAAGCGGCAACCTCTCTTGTGAGCCAAGTGCTGTCGCATGTTTCACGGGCATTGCATTCAACAGGACGGTTGCGTTCGTAGGTGTGTGACCTGTCAACACAACCCAGTGGTCTGACTCAACATTCCACTCCACCTTGTCACTGGTATTGACCGCTCGGTGTGAGAATCGCTACGAACTGTTCGCATAACAACGATTTCAAGCCCCTATGGCTTCGTAACAAATTAAAATAACAGACACGAGATGGATTACGTTCATCCAGACCAACTTGGGCGTTAGTAAGTAGCACGCTACACCGAATGTTTTGTCTAATTGATGTTTCCCGTATCCTGTGTGCTATGGACATTTATCTAGTTTTCATATTTTGATCAGAAACTCGACTGTTGTAGATGTGTAATCCACTTGTATTTGTTGATTATTCCGCCTTCTTTAGGAGCACAGCAAGTCAACATTGTCGCATCTGAACGTTTGGTTTCTTGGGAACGTCTTCGATTAGTTAACTTCCTCTCGAATTTGAATTCTATCTCAAACGCTGCTCTTTTTTATTTAATCGTTATCCAGCATACATGTTGTGACAGGTCGCACCGTGCCAGGTGGTAACGATTCGTGCTACCAATCGCAAGGTTGCTACGAATACTGCCGCTTAGATTTGGTCACTCTAACAGTATTCAGTTTAGACGGGGTCACAGGACAAAACTGTTGTGTGATTTGAAGGCTGGAAACTTATCTTCTGTTGTGACCCTTGATTTTAAGATCCAGTTTCATTTTTCGCGCACCTTCCATCTCATAATTCAGCTTTTCATTAGTTTACTGTTATACTACATACCAATTCATGTATGGGCTGAATACACCAAAAGGTGTACACAGGAACAACCAAATCAACCGGTGTTCGAACCTACCATCCCGTGGTTGGTAGCAGTCCACGTTGCTACAGAACTGTGTCGAGGTCACCATCATTCCTTGTATCATGATAGTCGGAACTGTTTCCTGTGGATAGACTCGTTGACCGATAGTATTTTGCCATCGCATATCAGCCCACCTCCGACTTTCCTGTTCACTAATTTATTAATCCTTTTTCTTGGTAAACCCAACCAATCACTGTCACGTGATCTTACATTGCTTACATTTGCTCATTTATCTGTACTTATCTACATCACTCAAACAATCTACCCTGTTTTCCATTGGTCTTTCGTCTTGCGTACTTTGATGCCTACTGACGCGATCCTAGCAGGCACATACACGTCCGTTACCTTAATATACGATGTTACAATCATTTGCCTTATTTACTTAGAAATGACGAGTCCTATCATATAATGTAGATTCGGGCTTAGTTTTTAATTCTCACGATTGTGATGAACCAACGGAACGGAAAGTACCCGAACGAAAACATCATCCGCTCATCCACTCTTCTTTATCTAGACAATCTCCGGTCTGGTTGGTCGAGAGGTTGCCGTACACACCGTTTTGATGATGCCCAGGAATGCGGACCAGTTTATCGTGGGAAGTCGCTCGAACACTATTGCCATCATGAACATGCAGGGCCAAGTATGTTTCGATTGTTTATTTGTTTCGTTCTGTCGTGTTGTAATTGGCGTTTTTTGATTTATGCCTTTCTGCGTTCATCGTGGCCCATGATTATATTGACTAGGTGAGGCTATCTGTTTTACTTGTGCCCTTCAAACAGCTAGCGTTTTGGATGGTTTGATAAGCAAGAGTATGTATGACTCTCCCGCCGAAGTTTTCCCACCTTTCCCATATGGTAGCCTAATTTCATACACAACCGCCTAGTGGTGTGGGGATGCCTCGTCAATTTGGTAACTTCCGGGTACGAAAACGACATGTTCCATCCGTCAAACAAGTGATACCGTACGTTCATCTGTATATTTCAAAAGTTCCAAAGACTGTGTATTGATTGAATCAAACATCTGAGCGGTAATTTCGACATTATACATGCAAGTGTCAACCTTCACATTGACGAAATGCAGTGTTTTCAAATTGTCACTATTGGTGCATAATTAATGTAATCACTTTTTATCGGCATCCATTGACCAACAGCGTTGTCTAAGGCTATGAAATAAGAGAAATCGAACACCTGATATTTATTTAGCTGGTTAAGGGTTCTGGTGTTGTGGTCACAATCAGAGACGAGTATATAGGGAAAAGGAATACCATTTTGGAGAACTAACGGAAGCTTATAGTGGGGTCAAACGGCTGAAAGTAACACAGTGTTAGGAAATCAAGTCGCAAGACATTTTTAACTGTTGTTGCTGCACGGAGATATGTCTGACACACAGTATAGGCAACTGAAGTCAATCGACGCGAAAAGACCTCGAATGACAGCTGCCCTAAAAATACACAAAGATAGTGCACATCTACGCCCAATCTTGTGCCTGAGCAATTCTGCGCAACATGAAGCTGTTGGTTGACCAGTGGGCATTTGCGGTCCCTTCCACCGTGTTATCCTCACACTGGATGAGGTCGGATTTCGTCTCAGTCGCTCTGCTTCCATTGCCTATCGCGTCATCGCGTGCACCTAACGACTTAGGCATATGTTCAACCATTCTTTGTCATAGGCACCGATCTGTTCTATCGATAGAGATGTCACCGTAACTACAAGTGAACTGATAGATTACATGTGAGACAGAACATTTCGGTAGGCCACGATTATGAGTAAGCTGAACGAAACTTTTATTTTTGAATAGCAACCACAATTCAGCCACAGGGTATGTACAAGTTAGGGCAGACTGTATTTTTTGACTTACGATATGATATGGTCATATGATATTGGTTCAAAAAACCTGCTTCTTAGGAACCGTACTCACGGCACTCTCGATCGATCTTTCCTGGCTGTGACTTTCGATTATCTTTTCAGGATGTGCGTTTCCGAGTAACACCTTTAATCTCTCCTCCTCTCCTTGCAAGCAATCATCAGTGCAGATCTTCAAGGTTCTATAAAACAGGGTTCGCACCAGTCCTCGTTTGTGAGTAATTGTCGCAAAAGACGTACACTGTAAATACTGACCACTTCAAGTGGTTTTGTGATTCAGTGAGCATTGTATTGAGCTATCCTGCTGTTTAGTGAGTGAAATGTCTAACAAAGACAAACCGTTGTTTGTTTCCTCCTCATGCGAAACGGAAAGATTAGGATGAACGGAAGTAAAAAGGTTTAAAAGTGAAATAAGATGAATATTAATGGAACTGATGCCAGTCCTTGTTTCATGTAAACTCAATCGTTGACTAATTCCGTTGTTGTTCCTACCAACATGTCCTATATATTCCAATGTTTTGCGTTTGTGACTGAAGAGAGTAGACGAAATGTTAACATTTCGCAATATATCTTCTATCTTTATTGGCGAACTGGATTAAGGGAATTCGGTGTTCTAATTTATCTTCACATTATCTGGAAAACTGCTTCGAATTAGCAGAAACCTTAGAACACGTTTCGGTAAGTGCACAACTAGTGTGTACCACAGAATCTGACTTTCCTACAAATGTTCCTCTTCGTTAGCATAGTTTAATTTTTATGTGATTGTATCTCCAGTCAGAATTGTGATACACGTGTTCCACCCGAGTACCTTAATGACCTTTTATTATGCACAGGAACCATTCCTAGATGATCACTGGCAGCTCATCTTTGGGGAAATCTCCGATGCCATTAACAACCACATTCCGTTGAAGTGTCCCCGGCCTACTAGAAAGCCTAGACGTCTACAGAGTAGAACCAAACAGTTGATTACACTGAAACGTTCAGCCTGGAACCGGTACTAATTAGAACAAACTGAATTTGCGTTTGTTGAGTATGTAATGTAACACAGTCATACCACGGGTGTTATTAGTGATGACCGATTTCGCTGTCAACGCGGTCTTGCTGAACAGTTAATGGTGAATCCTAAGTTTAAGCACACACAAGCAGTAAGGTTGGTATTTCGCAAGTACAAACCTGTGGTAGATTTATCAGTACGGATGCAGAGGTGGCCTACACTCCGCGTTAACAGTACGTAGGTGTGCATAACTGCAAATCACGAACGGCTTCTGAGCACATAGATGGAAACTCAACTGAATTACTTCAAATTTCAGTGTCACATGTCAAAATCAAGTTAAGGAACCTACTAACTCATAAATCACTCAGACCAGACTTGATATCCTCTGTCGTTTTAAAAAGCTGTACCGCGGAATTAACAGAACCGTTTACAGCACTTTTTAATCGTTCCTAACCAACCGGCCGTTTACTGAAAGTCTGAGAACAGTTCACAGCCAAATTTATCTTCAAAGGTGGGTACAGAGGCGAACCAGCAAACTGTCGACTAGTTGCGTTGCTTTCAGTGGTCTAGAGTTGAAGACTTTCAACTCATCACCAAGGAACAACATGGCCTTTGTAGAGGATACTTATGCGTTATGGATCTGTTGATTGCTCGTGATGTTTGGACGAAGGCTGAAAACGCAGGATTGGTCATAGACGTGGTTTCTCTGGACTTTTCCAAAGCCTTTGAGAGGATTGATCTTTCCGTCTTGCTGCGGAAACGGAATAGTTATGGCCTTGATGAGCGCGTACTCACGTGGTTAGAGGATTACCTGATTGAACCTAGGTTCAACCTCAAGATGAACGGACAGCTGTTAGAGTGGTTCCCAGCCAACAGCGAAGTCTCACAAGAATCTATCTTAGAACCCCTCCTATTCATTCTTTTCGTTCTTGAGCTACCCAGTACAGTCAGATCGCCGATGTTGCTCCGTATCGATGACACAAAGCTCTGGCGGGTTCTAGAGAACCTGGAAGATGTGATCTTGCAAGACTATTTGAACTGCCTAAACCAGTGGTCCATAGAAAATAAATTGTTGTTGAGTGTCAACGTGTGTAAAGTCATGTATGTTCGCCATCAAAATTGTATCGACTATTGCCTTGGCGAAGCAAAGCTGCGTGTGTCAGCATGCGAATGAGACCTATGGACTATAATGACAGACAGTTTGAGTTTTTCTGCACATTGTGTTGTCATAGCTAAAAAGCACGATTAACCTCGGACCTTCTAGGAAGAATTTGGAGGACTCTCCACCCTGAAGTGTTTCCCACAGTGTTTGTCTCCATAATCCGCCCACACTTGGGAACGGACGTACAGGTCTGTCGTCCTTATCTTAAGAAAGATTTGTCACTTACTGAAACTGTTCAGAAGCGGGCCACTAGAAGAGTTATGAAGTTCAGACTAATCTCCTATCCGAGAAGACTGACAGAAGTAGGTCAATTTTCAGTGAGTAACAGACTCCTGGAGAGACTTACTTCTTGCCTGTAAAATACTCCACATCCCGGGTCACTCATTGGCACGTCCCCTCCCACTGAATTGGGATGGACGTTTAAGACATCACTCGCTGAAACTGAATAATGGAACAGACAAGTTACACTGCAGACAGAACTGCTTCAGAGTTAGATTCTTTTCACATTGGAACGCATTATGGAACTCTGTGGTCGCCGCTGAACCGGCTGAGAGTTTTAAGCCATTACTCGATGGATACATACTTAAGAGATAACTCACACTACAAGTTTCCTAATCACTGTACTAGTTCAGTCTCACAGGTCATCAGCTGCACATGTCTGACTGAATGTTGTTTCAGTATGTTTCAGTGTTCGCTGCTGAAGTAATTTCAGCCAGCAGCTTCATTGAATTCACTTTTTATTTAATTCTATTCATTTTTCCTCACACTTGTAAACTGTCCAACGCAAGTTTTCACCAAACAGCACGGAGAACACAAGCAAAGATCTTTATCCCTCTTTTAACAACCTATGAACCTATTTAGTTCTGAAGGAATTGTGCACGGTCAGGTGAACAATGTTGTTATAGGTAGTCGGTTAAGCCTAACATCAGCGGATGTGATTGAGCGGGATGTTTCAGATAATATAGCCTAAACTTTATTATGTACACGATACGTTGATTTTCTTGCTCTTAGTGACACCGGTCTTTTTGCCTTGTTCTTCAATAGTTTTAACAGTATTCGCCCTAACCTATTCTCATCTCACGAAGTTGAATCGTGCAACGTTCTAGACTTTCTAGGTGTATTCATTATCAAGCGCATGGATGGTATATTTCGGCGTTCAGTCGATTGCTGTGCAACATGTAATGGCTAGTACCTTCAGTTTTCTCCCGGTTGCTTACGTGATTCGGCCAAAATCCTGTTTTATAGAGCTAAGGGTATTTCCATCTGTGATAAACTACAGGCAAAACAAAAGATACTGTAAAAAACTTTACTAGCAAACGACTACCCAGAAGAATTCCTCGTTGCTCATGATTAAGTGAACAAGAGCAGTAAGCCGGTTAGTATTGCTTAAAAGATTGATGTATTGCTGTGTTTGTAACTCAAAGGGGGCCAGTTGGCGAACGATCTCATACATAAATTAAAGGTTTCTCTAGTTCAGACCTACTTGGTTGCGCATTTGCGCTTAATTCAAACCATTAGGGAACCAATTTTCCACAATTGCAAATGCAGTTCATCTAACTGTTCTGTCTCCCTCGTCACATACCAGTTCACTCGCAGTTGAGGTGAGGTTTACATAGGTAGAACAGATCGATAGTTATTACAGTCTGTTGCGGAACACATCCCGAAGTAACTGAAACAACTGATTATACACCAGCCCGATTTTACCGGACCAGCTGTTCTACATTCCACGTCTTCCATTGCTAAACACCCTTTTACAACACGATACCAAGTTAACCCGGTCAGCTAATTCAAAGTGTCGTTATGCAGTCGAAACTTAAATTTACTTCTATGGAGGCAATGCCTGCCTACAAACGTGGCTGAGGCAACCCATCGCGTTTCGGTGGTTCCAGCTGCATAATACTCGGTATGTTTGCAGGTTTGTCTAATCGCTGTTTCTCCCTTTGTCTTATGTATATAATCTGCATGTTTTACGTTTGAGGCTGCTGAAAATGAACGGAATATTAACAGGACAAGCCAAGTCAAGAAATTGCTTCATACACCCTGGGGGGTGGCAAATATTTAGCATTTACACAATCACATCTTCGGCAGGCAAAATGTTTAGTAGAATTAGTAATTTGATTTAATGGTCACTATCTTTACGACAATTTTGGGATTAATAAATGAGGGATAATACATGAGCCGTGTGCACAGGTACTCGCGCAAATAGATTTGAAATGGGATTGAATGGAGTGTGCGGATTAACATTCGGAAAGATGGGAACAAAGAGAATGGATAGAATCGGACAGAATTTTGGCGGCGAGCGGCTTGCATACTGTAAGACGTTGGACCACCACAGAGTCTATGTGACTATTACGATAAATACCGCTGCAGTTAGACAGGTGTTTCATAGATGTGGAAGGACTAGATATTAGAAAACCGGAAAAATGACCAGTGGACAATATAGCCAGACAGAGAGTACGCATGCTTTCAAGAAACGGCGTGTGTGATTACCCGGGGTTGAAAGTGACCTTAAACTTGAAACAAAAGCGAGCCCTCTTACTTTGATAAAAACTTTGTTAACAAGTTGCGGTCCACCGTAACACCTAAATGCTAAATATATTGGGACCTAGGATGAAATTTGTTTGCCTACTTGTATTTGGAAACGTGTCAAAAATCTGATGATAGGTAGCTCTTTTCAGAAGAGAACAAAATACCATTACATTTGGACGTTTAAAACACTACGTTCCCTTGATCCAGTTCACCAGTAACGATAGAAGACATACGTCGCGAGATGTTAACATTCCGTTTACTCTCTTCAGTCACGAACGTAAAACATTGGACGTGTTGAGTGATAAGGAGCGTACGCTGACTCATCTAGCCAACTTGGTAAAGCCATGATACAAATCGAGAGAAAGGGATATTTCCTAATGTTGGACGCCAATAACATCATCCGGACATTTTAGCACAAACCAATTCTTGGGAATGGACATGGAAGTCATCGAAGGAAAAGGAGTGATGTCTTGGAGGACCCTCGAGTTCGTGATTAGTGAGGAAGCTTCTCAGCCATTTAAACGAGTAATGTGGGAGCGATTCGGAAAATAATCACTGGGCAGTATTATGAAAGATAGTGAAATGCCAAGCTCTCTAAAGGAACACAAAACAGATTCTCTATTGTTGCAATTGAAAGTATTGTTGTAATCGGTGGACCAAAAACAGACTACCCTACATTTGCTACCCATCAGTGACAAAGTTGAATGGACAAGATGGGACACTGCGTCAACAGTAAACCAAGGCTGATAGTGCGCAAACTGATATTGACCAGTGTAGTTCTATTGTAATAATAGGCGTTCAAGGAGAATCATCTCAAAACTTCACTCCACTGGTATGCATGCAGTTGGTCGAAATTTGAATGTGACTTTCCTTGGTACCGTTGTGATGCTGACAGTTTTCCAACATTCAGAAAATTTTCTCTGTGAGATGCACTCCGTGGACATATCTACAAAAGACACAGGCAATGTTTCAGCACACTCTTCGAAGATAACTGGCAGCAGTCCATCCGAACTTTTTGCTTCACCAGCATCATTTATTTATATACAATTGTACGTTCACTTGGGAAAGAGTTGCCAGTTGGCAGTGAACGATTCACATTCAGAAAACGAAGGAACGTTTAGTGAACTTCCAGAACTACGGTTTGACTTTTCACTGCCGTAAAAGGATATTTGTACTGGTCGACTGATATCACTCAACTGTTTCATTAACTACTGGACTTCGCGGCAGCTTTCGTTTCCGAACATTCGTGCTTTTTTTCTGCTCTGACGTTGCGTAGTTAATTACTGTGGTGCTCCAACCAAGTGCTAACCTAACAAACTGACTAAATGATGTGGCGTTTCTACAGTCGTTCTGAAAAGTACCTCAACTAGCTATTATGTTGTGTTGTTTTCTCTGCTTGTGTACGTTAACGTAAAACGATTTTTAATTGGGCGATTATTCATGTGTAGTAGCAACCGAACCTCAATCACAGTTGATCACATCTCCCGCATTCCCACAGACTTTCTAGCTAATCCGTTCTGAAAAGGAGCACTGTACTCGAGTTTCGGTCAGTGGTAAGAAATTGTTCGCATTTCACCTGATTTAATGTAGGAAAAGCTCAAGTTTTGTCCCACTGTCTGCTATTTAAAAAGTTTTAGACAACTCTCGTAAAATGAACGTGTTTATGATTGTCATGAATGAGAAACAGCTCGCTCATCATACATGCCTGTGTATCTGAAGCTCGTTGATTTCACTGACGCGATAGGATTATGCGGTATCGTTCTGTTGATTTCAATAATGCCTTCGGCTCTTAACCCACTCAACCTAGTGAATCTCACCCTGTCTGTCTAGCACGTTCGCTCATCATCGTTAGCCATGGTGTTTTCTGTCAGCGGTCAATTGTGAGTAATGTTCAATCTATATGAAAATCAAAATCCCCACTACTCATCAGTAATCAAATACTGCTCAACAAATCAATGATTTCTGTGATTTCAACTTGGAGAGAAGTCCTAGTTGAGGGATCATCGATTGGAGTTAACAGACAGTAACTGTCTCTCCTCTCGAGGCGGTAGGGCAACCTGATCATTACTCACAAGCGAAAGTGGTCGAGTGTTCACATATGATGTGAGGCCAATGGCGCAGTGGTAAACACGGTTGCCTCATGAACAGCGTATCCGTGGTTCAAGTCCCGGCAGTGGCGATGATATGCATTACTGACAAGCTCTAATGAGAGCGAAACTCGAGTCTAGTGCTTCTGCTGTTCGAAGGGGTCCGACTGGAAAGTCTTTGGGAATGCGACAACTGCTTGGATCAATTGTGGGTGATGTTCAATCTATATGATATTCAGTGTTTGTTTACCTGAGAACTTTCCTGTTAAAAAAATACGTGGGGCCGACTAATACATTTTAGTACATATAGTAAACAGCTAATTAATGCAAGTTGTCGATCACCGAGGTTGCCCTCAACTTTTTTTCAAGCTGACATCGCTGGCTATCATGCGAACATCAAATAGTCAAGTCAACACTCCGTTGCATTCTGCGACGGCTGCACAATCCATCTTCATGTGTTCACCGCATATTCCGGTTTCGGCGTCCCATTTCTCTTGCCGAATGTTTAGGACGATCAAACCGTATCAATTTTTAAGGACCGCTGGCTTGTGGCTTGCAGGAAAGAGTAAAAGTTGGACTAAAATGTACTATTTGTTGACAATAAACTGTGCATTCGTGAATATGTTTTTAAATGCATAACTGTCTCAAATGCCTTCCATGAAAGTGGCCTGTCGGAAATGATGATTAGCAGAGAAGACTTTCTGAGGACAACTGATTGGAAGCCTTCCACTTCCGGACTTACTCTGCATGGGGCATTCGATCCAGGAGTCTTATGAGGATTCACACGGAAGAAAGAATGAATTAAACGGTGGATCGATTTAGGTGACGCAATTCATTTTTAAGTGAGATCGTTTAGATGGGCTAATGTATGTCCACTTTTCAGCATCGTGCTGAATGACTCCCTATGTGAAAGACAATACGTCTGGCACTTTCGATCCTGTTCGCAAACACATCACACAGTGCTTCCACGACCCGTTAATCTGATCTTGTGTGATATGAGAGATTTTCTGCGTGTATGATGAGCTAATCGTTCCAGTCCAACTGAATTTTCATGAAAGTTTCGGTGATCAACAAGTTACATTCGTTATTCGCCTTACTTGTTGTCTGTGAATTCGAGGGTCGAAATTTCCTATGGCCCTGTTTGCATACCGGCTTTATTGTTTTGTGTTGTGCACATGCAGGTGACGATATTGATGGTTCGCTAAAATGAACGTCGTAGTTCAACTATTCCAGCGTTCCTCCTCTTCTGTTTTCCACTATCAGGATGTTACTACTTTTTCCGCCAGAACTCTGTCTGTAGTTGACTATTCATTGCTGTCCTTGAAAATTGGTTGATTTTCTATCCATTCCAAGACATTCCACAATTCATTCGCATTAACGATCTGTCATCGACTCTAATAAATAACGGATCAGCCATCACGTAGAACATTGGTTATGTGCAACACCTAATCTCACCTCATTTATCACCCAGGTCGTACGAAGTTTTTCTAATGGCAAACGTGAAGGAGGCGATTTTATTGACTGTACCGTTAGCAGTCGTGGCGAATGGATATATGGTGTCGCTGAGGATCGACTACTGTATTGCTTCAACGTCGCTGCTGGGGGCAAACTTGAGCGCACAATGCCGGTATGTCTTCGGTCATTTGCATGTATAATGGATGTACACTTTTGTACCATCTCGCTGCAACGATATGTATGTTACGTACAGCCCTATTTAAACAGATGTACAATATGTATGCCTGACTTCTAATGTTTTGAAAGTTGTTCTCGCCCCTCGACATTAGTTCGAAAACCACGGCTGCATCCCCCTACTGAATGGGTAATGGTCAAATAGTTGTATTACGAGCCAGAACTCCTAGTCGTCGGTTCTAAAGACATTATTCTGGATGAATGATTAGGATTATGTTCAAACAAGGACGAAACCAACAGTGTATTGTAAATTAAAACATTGGCTTCCGTTTCTCAGCCTCACCAAGGTGAAAGAAAGACAGACATCACGAGCTGCACACATTTGATCAATTCTTAACAGTCAATGTCATGAAGCAGTACCGAAGACGAGGCGGATATCCGCACTAGTGTCATGTTACGTGCACTAATGGCGCGTTAGAGTGGGGACACTGTGGGACGATATTCCTATAAAGGAGAATGACCAGTACACGAACCGGTAACAATAACAAAAACGAACATCCGTATCCCGAGGATCCAGCAGACCATACACACTAATTGCACAATCAAAAGCCAAAATATCGGCAGTCGCACGACAGTACGCTGCCTTACAAAACAACCACTTATATGGGTTTAATGCATGTCGACAATGAAGAGGTAAAACGAACGTCACACGTGCACGTATTAGGATGGGGTGAATACTTTTTTATTCCATTCACTCAACGACTGTCAGATCTGAGGCAAGGTGCCAAAGTCTGTCATAGCCGTCATCCGTAGTTGAATTCATGCACCGACTCGACGCATATATTCCAGACACCAAGCTGCGTTCTCGCATGACTTGAACGTCGGGATCCTTGCAGTAGAAGGAGGATATATTCGACTTCCCACTGTTGGTACCAACCGATCGTTATGTACTATGCGCTCGTCGTTTGGCTGATAGTTAGTGATCGGATTTTTACTTCCTTTGATTTACTCACTTGCAATTTTTCTATTGCTGACCTCCCAGAACTGAAACAGTCCTCCAACCTGTCTTTTCTTTCCAAACCGTCCAACACAGACTCAGCTGTACATAATCGTTTTAATCTTGTTCTATTATTGTGAACAATATGTTGTGTATCTTTTGAATCCGGTGTGATAACGTTATCACACTACACTAACGTGGACGTACGCTGAAGAAAATGTCGCTGACATTTGTTCGTGAAGGTTTACTTTCCAGCTTGTCACCTATTTAAGAGTTTCTTATTTTGTATACTCGGTATGTTTGTTTTCATTTGATTAGGTTTTCAGTTTTTCACCCTGTGATGAGTGTATTCGCGACAACCGAACGTCAACCTGCAACCGCGTGATTCGTAGTCGGTTGTCGTCTTCACTGATTTACCACCAGCCTTATAATCACGCTGTTTTTTGTTCGTACTGTTCTGTGCACATCGTGGTGCTGTTAGACCCCGGTCGTGTTACTATTGTTTTTTTCTTGATGAACCTGAACCGGTCGTATGGACAGATTGCATTTTGGAGGAACGTTAAGATGTTGAGCCATGTGTGTGTTTGTGTGACACGTCACAGTGAGGACGTCAGAAATACACTCGGTGTCTTGTTCCGTTCATTACGTAATTCACTGAGGCCTTAACAGCCAAGCGCAATGGTCGTTCCCCAAGTGTTCATTGATGGTTTTTATTGAAACTTTGGTTGATCTGGAATGTGTGAATGAATGAATGTCATAAAAAGTCAGTAGTAAGTGTCAGTCTGTGTGTACACTGTCGTTGTGGCCCTAATTTCTTCCTTCTGTGTATGTATCCGTTTGAATTTTGTGCGTGCAAATTACTGGCCGAAGACCGTAGTATGAACTGTTTTTTTAACATCAAAACGCTTTTTCAGTGATTGTTTATCACTTAACACTCAACCTATGTACGATCATTGAAAGCGATGAACTTTTTTTAGGTCGGCTTTGCTGCCGTTATCTTTCATTTTACTGCAACCAGTTGATATTAGAAAGTCGTTTTGTTATCCGATGCTTTCGACGTTTGTCTCATTTTATACTGTTCCATTCTCTGTCCTGATGCCTTTTACCTGCCGTCAACTAGCATTACACTGCTCTCTGTCTGTTTTCGGTGTACAGGTTCACGAAAAAGAGGTCATTGGTTGCGCGCATCATCCGCATCAAAATTTGATCGCAACCTACTCAGAAGACGGTCTTTTACGATTGTGGAAGCCCTGAATGATCTTGATCAGTTTTCCCGTTAATAATATTATTCAACTTTCCGCATGCGTTCTCACTTCATCTGAACCTAAATAACCTCAGGTCGAAACATAATTTCACGGGTTAAAGTTTTCGGTTGGTTCATGGTCTGTTAGTAACGTTTTGGCCTGTATGGATGTATTCAGATTTACGATGCACTGACAAGTCACACTACCTTTATTGCTCGCCTTGCCACAGTTTGTGCTCATTGAGCCCGCGATCTTGTAGGTTGGAGCTTAACCCGTCTGCCCGTATCTAACCGATGCACTATATTAGTATGAATACAATAATCTATATTGTAGTTCTGCAATCTTACGTTACAGTTCCTATGCGGTGAAATACTAAAATGTTATTCAACATCCGTTTGTTTTTAATGGTTCGGCGAAGGCAGTCGCCAAATTAACCGCGATCAAGCCAGATCTTTCTGACGGGTTTAGAGCAACCTAATGTGGTAGATTGTCAGGCCGGAGGGGCAAGTATCCAAACACTCGGCGGAATGCCTCAACGCGGAGTGAGGGCACGTCCACAAACCCTAAACGATCGGATTAGTCATCGCTCGATAGGATCGGACCAACGGGCGAGACATGGCACGTAAAATAGGATGGACGACCAAATTGGAGGCTCGATTATTCCAACACTCGGGGGAATATCTCGACACGGTCGTGGAGGGCAGTCAAAGCTCACAGTGGGTAGATGGGGGACTACACGAGCGACCGGAAGGGCCATCGCTCAACGGAATCGAACCAACGGACGAAGATTGGCAGGCCGAAACCTCCGGATTGAATGCGCCGATCACCCACATAAACCACGCAGAAGTGCACAGGACGCGTGAGCAGAAACCTCGGAGTGTTGTAGACTAGAATTCCGACTCATAAACTCAAGTGAGCGCGTAGCATGTGAACTAGTGTGTTGGACAATGAAAATTGTGCTTTATTGGACGCCTTTTCGCTGCAGCAGTTCATCAGTCCCCGTTCGAATTCACCATGCCTGTTCCCTATGTGGTACACACAACTGATCGAAGGTGGGTTGAACCAACTTTCTTCCTTTAAGACATCTCACATTCTCGTCCTGGAGCTACTGACGTTATCACCATCTTATATTTATGGAGGCTGTGCATCTCAGAGGTTTCTTCTATCAAAGACGGGTCGAGACCACAGGCTAACCAGCCCAGTTCAACGAAGATACCGCACTGTTGTGGCTTGGAGCATATTTGTTAAGGTAATGGTTGGTCAGAATAGTATTTTTTTCTGCGTATGTAGTTTGATAAATTACAAAAGAAATCTATCTATTGCGTTGGCATTTTGTGTGCTGTCCAGGTACACCCCAACCCTGCGCCAATCGTTTGCTACAGATGCTTCTGGAAGGGCATGTCATTCTTTTGTGGATTATGCCAGTGCCCCCTCCGCTTATCTTGGCGGTCAAAACTGAATTGCTCTTCGATATCATAACTCAACTTTACGCTACGGCGTCTATAATGTATGAGCCTCTGTTCATTAAAAGCTGCGTCAGGTGTGTTCATCAGTGGAGAACTTTGTCCTCTTCACTTTCCCATCGTTCTTGCTGGAACTGTCGTGTAGTGCCTCCCGTGGAGACATCTAATGTAAGTGTTAATTTTAATTCTGAACTGTTTGCCAGAATCGAAGGACCTTGTCTAGTTTTGTTACAGTTGTAGCCGTTCTTCGTTTTATCGTTTTGAAGAGATAGGAGGGCCTGTTAACAGACGACTGACAGTACACCTTAAGGCGTTTGTATAGATACCAAAGTGACACGCTTTTGTATTAGCGAAGTGTTAATTGTAGCATGGCTAAACTAAACCTCATCTGCTTCTCTTCAGACTGAGACGGTTGCTCATCAACCTTTAAATATCGTTTTATACACATGAACTGTACTAGCTTTTGCCTTTGTCGCGTGATTGCGTTTCCAACGCAATGCTGACCCTTGTGTGTACAAGCGTTGGGGATGAAATCGATTATCTCAGTTTTGTCGTTCGTCATTTTATACTTTTCGTCGTAGGCTTACCAGGATTAAGTCTATACTGAGTAACTTTTCTGTTTTAATATGCAAGGACCTTGGTCAGTTAAGCACGAAGACCGGGGATTGTCGGACATTCCGCGGCAAAACCATTTGTAAAATATTCGGTGCTCTCATGTTTTCGTTGTGGGGTGTACGTCCAGACCAGCGATATCGGTTTGGACCATCTCATTACAGATTGTCACCTCTTGGCACTTCCTATCATTCGACATTATAACCCCTATAGTTTGCTTAAACCCAGTTGAGAGTTGCTGTGGTAATCGGGACTCGAACCGGTAATCCTGCGGTTGCCAGCTGGTACCACTAGCACAACTATCTGGAATTCAACGCACCATGCACTTTGTTCCCGTGTCGCTTTTCAGTTCGTCCAAAGCTCGTCGATGCCACTTCTTTGCCGCATCCGAAGTGACGGCGTTCGAATGCAGTTTGATAGTTTCTATAGTTGCTGTTGTAATGCTCGAGGAGGTTACGGCGCATATTACAAAGCGAAGAAGTGGTGTTATTCCTGACACAAGGAATATCGTTTCAAGTTTGCGAATTACGACGAAGAAAATAAAGACATATAGGCGAACATATGTTCTCGATAATTCGTCTTCAAGCCGGTACAGTTATATAAGGAGTTAACAGAGTGAGATCGTGATATCGAACAGACTTATTACAGAGAAACTAGACCACTGGTCAGTCAGTTGGCGATGGCTTGATGAGTCGGTTACGTCACGTTTGTCCATTGGTTTGACCGCGCAGGTTGGCCATAGATCCGGTGGATTTGTGGCCATGGTAGGTAAAGCGCCTGAACAAACTGTTTTTGATGACATAATACCGGGTCAAGCAACCTGAGCCCAATGGTCCCGGCAGTACAAAGTGTTCTAATTCGGACCGCTTCTGATGGGTTGCCTGGCACACGATATACCACTGAAGGCTTGATCAGTTTTCACCTGCTGTCCGCTTTCAGCCAGATGAGCGAGGATAGCACTGTCTACCGTTTGTGATTCCCCGTGCCCCAGCCACCGTGGATGGTGTTCTCAGGTTCGTTTCAAAAGTTGTCTTGACATCTGCCCAATATAACCTGCTCCACAGGAACAAGTGATTTAGTAGATACACATAGATGAGGCCTGAACTGTCAGTCTATCTTTGTTATAAAACCTGAGAATTGGGGATGTGGAAAATGGAATATGTGTAGTGGACAAGTGGGTATGCGCTAGACCCTCGTCCACTAACAATTTAATACGCCTTTCCTGAAGAGCAATCGTAACATAGTCCCAACAGGCATCGAACAAGAGAACACGGTGGGGTTTGGAAACAAATCGTATATTTCCAGCAATATTTGGAAATATGATAAGTAGTTAACTCTAGCCTAGTCTGGGACCAACGGCAGCAACCAAGAAGAATAGGAAGAGAAGCGCCAGATGGGCTACAGCCCACTCGATGGCGCTCAAAAGCGCGCCAGGCGAAAAGTGTGTGGAACCCTCGAGTGCGCTAAACAACGCTCGAATAGGTTCGGGTTAAACGACCTTGAAGAATGAAATAATAGATAAATCGTCAAAAAAGCGGCAAGCATTCACTGCGTGCAATTAGTTGCACGGCTGAAGAAAGTGGCATTGAGTTCGTATCAGGCCTCCTGTTGCAGGCATACATAGAATCATGCGTACAGAACAGACAAGCAGGGAAACACGGTTGCAGCTGGGATCCTTAGAGGAGCCACACGATCGCCGGTCACTACATACGGAGTTCATCTGTAGTGTAGGTCCTGCCAATTGTCTGGTTGAGCCTATTTGTCAGCCACTCTGCGGCATTGTCACCTTCGAACGGTACTGGAATAAACATAGGCTTCTTAGGTCATGCCCTCCAGGTTTAGATGGTATTCTGATCATATTTCTGGCGACAAATCGTTCCGAATAGCCGTTATCGTGAAGTACGTTCTTTATGAATTCGAGTTCACTTTCTAACGTATCCGCTGAACACATTTTGTATCCTCTATCAGTCAGATAGCGCACTAGATTCCCTTTCTGTTTTAGGGGTACAAAGCTGGAAGTTTATGTACTGACCTATCCACGGATTCTTCCGGGTATTTCTGCGTTGAATATTTCCGTCTGTTCGTCGATGTAAACGAACATCCAGGAAAAATATATGGTTCCACTTTCCTCCTCGAGTGTAAACTTAATTGACTGGTAGGGGAGGTTGAACACATCGAGTACTGTATATATATTGGTATCCGAACTGGCTGTGATAAATATATCGCCTACGTATCGGTGGTAACGATTGATCTAGCTGATGGTGGATTGAAGCTTAGTACGTTCAAGCTTTCCCAAGAATATATCGGCCAGAAGAGGTCCCAGCGGGGATCCCATTGCTACACCATAATGTGGAATCTCGTTACCAAGTGATTCCAAGTAGTGTCTGCTGACAAAGGCATTACAAACTTTTGCGAAAAGCACTGTGGTTATCATAAAAGACTTTAATAGATATTGTCATGGATGTGGTTGAACCGAACCAGTTCTACAATACGTGGCAGATAAATTTTCGCCTATATATAGTCATACACTGAACTGAAACTGTACACGACAGCTTCCGGTCACTTTGCTATTTGGCGTGATTCATTAATTTGCTATAGTCCCAATAATTCCTTTAGAGAGCTGTTGCAGTTTGTCCAGCTGAGAGCCCAGTCTTTTTAAAGGCTAGTGGTTATTCGAATACAAATAATGGGGCATACACTTTTGAGATGAATTCAAACGAGCGACCTTAAAAACATGAGACAAAACTGGAGAATAAGAAAGCAACTGCATCCAGTAGAGTCAATTCTCACTCTCACGGAATGGCAATTGGATGAAGTAGGCTTCCAGAGGAGGTTGTCTAGGTCCGGAGATAAATCTGTTCCTTTACCCTGTACGACGTGTGAACCACTTCAGTCCGCGGCTGTCCGTCGTTTTAATGCCATGGTCAGCCACTACCGGCGACTCACTGCGCAATATTGATGCGGCCCCAACTGAAACATTTTGTGTCCATGCACACAATAACATGTAATTGTCCATCGTGGATAGCAACTTCTTTAATTGTTTCAAAGACGCATTAGCCACTGCGTTGATGTTGCATCATTCCGATGTAAACGCTGCTCCCCAGGTAACTACAGACGTACCCTACATAGCTGTTAGTGCTGCACTCCTATAGCTCGTTGCTCCGGACGCCTACTGTCTGCGGAAACCAAACACAGCACGACCGAGTGAGTTGCCGCGTATCTGTTAGCCAACTGAATGCACAGGACGAATGACGATCAATCGCCAGCACGTCCAGATTATTTCATCAATAAACCTGAGGCCCTCAACGCTACGACTTACCCGGGTTCAATGTACAGTGCATTCCTGTCACACCGCTACAACAGAAGAAAAGAACATTGGGTAGAATGTATTCTTAGAACATTGTTGTCACCGCCCGTAACAGGTCATACGCGCATGAGAACGCTCCAGGTTGAGAGCTGAAGACGAACACTCATACTCGCCAATGCCATACATACATACTGGCGCGTACATCGTTAACCTTATGCGTGCATACATGCATTGCACACCTGCATTCGTACGGGCCCGCATGGTTGGGGTCGCTGGTCTATCTCTATGCCCCAAATAACTCGCGATCACTGTAACTATTAAAGAACGACGAGACAGAAGCTCCCAGTTTCTTCTTCCTGCTTTATGTGAAACGACGTGAACCTGTTGTAGTGGTCTAATCAGTCAAGTGATAAAAATAACCAAAATATGGTAGTATCAAAGGATAGTCGTAACAGATATGGATAAGCCCAAAGATAGACGTACAAATTAAACAGGAGATATGTCGGTAAAATACGAACGGCTCACTGATAAGTCAAAGTCCGTTAGGTTTAACAGACCACTACCAGATAGAAGGACAGCGCCAGAGATGAGATTCGTTGGACGACCGATAGATTAATTCCGATGGCAGATAAATAAGAAAATTTCGCCACACTAGCCGGTTGATTCGGTTAACTCCCAATTCTCCAAAAATGTGTTTTTACCAGCGGTGCTGGACGCAGAAAGAACGCAAGGTTCGCGGACCGAGAAGTGTGTGTTGTATTAACTGATTATTGATTAGTTCGATTAAGTTGGTTTAAATGTTAGCTGTACATGAGAAGTTGAGGCAAGTGAAACGTGTGAATAATAATAAGAATTATGAAATAGAAAATAGTGTAGAAAACGTTACACTGTTATGTTCAGTGCTGATCCACTAGAACTAGTAGGGTAGTGAAGAGAAGCGATCGTGCTATACTACTCACACGATTGCCATTCAGTAGTGCGCACCAGAGCACAGATTTTGACACCGACGTAACAACCGTGATCGTCTGTGTGCAGTACCGCACGCAGATGGGTGTTTATGTTCGTTGTCTCATTGAAACGCATAACCCACCTGTTGTTATCCTCAATTAATAACCCTTGTGCCATCCGCGTTCTTGGCTCACTGCAGATATACAGTCTCAAGCTACTTAATGTCGCCCGCAAAAATGGTAAACGTTTAGCTGGCTTGAAACCATGAGGAAAGAAAGAGATCTCGTTAAGTAGACGCAAGGGAAAGCAGTAAACAGATGAGATAGTCCTTGTACTAAGCAGAAGCGATATTTCATGCGATGGGTTCCATCTCATTTTGGGAACGGGATATTAATTAACCCCACGCTTTGCATGGGTTGCTTTTATTTCTTGTATCTACTAGAGGTATGACAGTGTGTAAATATATCAGCTCATCTCGCTTTCCTAAAATATCCCGAGCAGCAGAGGTCGAGTGAGAATGATTCATGATCAACCTATTTAGTCTGTTACAGCCGCTGACATGCATTGTGAGAGCGGAAGCTTAGGGGTTACTTCAGAGGGAAACGATGAGTGTTACCTTGTCATCGCTAACCCTGGCTGCAGAGTTAGCTTATTTTGAAGGTTAGCAGAAATTAGATGCATAGGATTACCGACCCGAGCAGATACCTTGCATCCGAAGGTGGAATCCGTCCCAAATTCACACTCACGGAATGTGAGATAGGTAGGTATTCAAAGGATCTGTGGGGAGATATGGCCGGAGCCTTTTGGTATCTGCTTCGAATATGGTACGGTCGGCTACCGGGGGATACTGCAGAGTTTAGAACGGGAAGTTGAAGGCCAGCTGTGAGTAGGTTGTTCAGATGTATGTAGATAGGGACAGATATTCATATGTAGTACCACATTGTTGTGTGGTCAAGGTCATATGGCTGGACCGACTTGCTGTTGCATTTGACCTGAATGGCATACCCACACATCTACCAATGAGCGACCCTTACGCGTATGAACCCGCAGCGACTGCGATCGACTGACAGTTTGTCAACACCACTGTAGTCAATGTCACGCATTCGCACGTATGCATACACGCAGGCACAGCAAGATACACAGACAACCTCATCTCGGACACTAGCCTATGGCATGTGATTCAACCCAGTGTCCTCACCGGAGTTGGCAGGACAATGAGGCCGTACACACATGTGAACACAACTCATCTGGGTCTCTCGCGCGCCGGTGAACAAACCGCAGCTACAGTGCTCCGT
>LUCH01003626.1:35381-61207 GCA_013368495.1 Paragonimus heterotremus | reverse complement strand
AGATCGATGCAAATATCTCTGTTTATTATCACCAGCCTCATTTTAAATCTGTTAAGCTCTTGTGTCATGTCCATCACATTGGAAAAACTTGGTGAGGATCAGTTCGAAAAGTTTTATGATGATTTACAGCGTTTGTATTCTGGGTAATTTCTGTCGCCAACTATATCACCATCTTTAATAAGCTTACTTCATCATCATCATAGACAGCAATACACCAGTGGTTCACACTGATGCCTAACTGCTATACAACCATGAAGATGAAACAAACCCTGTTTAGGAAGAGAGAGAAAAAAGGGGGAGGGGAGTGGACCTAATCACTAAAAATAGCTACGTCTACATTCAAATATACAACATCAAGGCACCTACACCTTGCAAACAAACAACCGAGCATCGTTACAGATGCATACTGTCTGTTGCCAACCGTAGATTGGATTCTGTTTATGTTAGTTTGTTCCTCACCTGAACTCTGAGCTGTACAGTGTGAACAAAAACCCGCAGTGAAATAACTGTTCAGTGGGTTTGGTTTTAATTCCACAGTCCACGAGACGACTTTGAATCTAGGTTCTGTCAACTCCAGTTATAGATGTGAATGTTTTGGTAAATTCATCACAGCTAGTAGTTTACTGAACGTAATCGGTAATCTACGTACATTCGTTCTTCCCACAAGAAATCATTCTATGTTGTTGAATAGGTGAATACTTTTTATCGAATTTTTCACTCGTTGGTTCATTTTTACCTCTTCAATGTCCACCAGTAAGACCAACTTTGCTCACATTATTTAGTGTAATATTTGCTACGGTTTATTTTTGATTGTCGTGCTCTCCCATTGTTACAGGCACTTCCGAGATCAATGTACATCATTTCTTGAAGATTTTTATTAATAACCGCGATGGCCTGATGCAATTTCTCGAGCGTTATGTCAAGGTGATTATCCACGAATGTATATGATATAGCTTATTTCCGTTTTATGTGGAGTTTTTCTCTGTTTACCAGGTATGTACTAAACCAAGCTTTCTTTTCTGTTAGAGCTCTTCATCGCACATTTTCATTCATTTGAGAGTGTTCGGTTTGACGAAGGTTTCGCCATTTCGTACAAATCATTTAGTCAGCCAAATGTATAATTACACGCTTCAGTGGCTTGTTCTCTAATCATATAGTGTTACAAGCTGTTCAGAAAAAAAACCTTTCGTTTAGTACATCAGTAGAGTGCAATATATGACATTACGGTGGAAACCATTCACTTGAGCCGCCTTTATTTCTCATCGGCATAGATCACTTGTCCCATTAATCCGAATATCTGACTGAGTGCTTCTCAACACTACAGGACAGTTCTTGATAGATGTTCTTTAATGTTTGTGCAGCCTGACTTATAAGCACTGTGATCAAGCATAACCGAAATCAGTGACTACATTCTTAACTGTTTTAAAATATTTTTCACTCTATTCCCGGTAAATGTCTTTTAAATATTCGTAAAATGACAGTGTACAACCGTAAATGCTGGCGCATATTTTAAATTTGAAACCTTATTCATTTATAGCATTGAAATTCGTAACTCTGAAATAATGCCTCCAATTATTACGAATAAGTAGTTTGGCAGATTGATGATTTTTAAATGAGACTCAACTGTGAAAAGTCAGTGCTTCGGCTGGACTTTTCACAGTTGGGTCTCATTTAAAATCATTAATCTGCCAAACTACTTATTAGTAATACATTTTCTATGCTCAACAGTGGCGTTGGTAGATTCCAGCGTGAACTGTTCGAGAAATCCTGCCGGGGCAGTCGATCCCCTGAATCATTTGATGGATTCCACATGAGACAGTGGGACGGGTGGGTAACCGAGTCCTTCAATTATTGTTGGGAATTTTCACACTATGGTGTTTGACTGCTGTTAACACATTCAGTGTGGGGTCTCAAAAATCTCCCAAATTTCACCAAATTTGTAACTCGTTCATCTGGTCTGAAGAAGCTTCTGTATCTGAACTGAAACGTCACCAATAGAACAAATCATTGATTATTCACAAGTTGTTCTGAAATTATGTATACTCAATCGGTCTCAAGCATATTCCAACAAGGATGATAATTATTTTATGTAGTGTTAGCAACGCTGATGATGGGAATATCGTCCAGCTAACAAATGTAACCACATCTTACATCCGAGAGTGGATGAGACGAGAGCAATCTGAACACCATCCACAAGCGAATGTGAATCAGCGTTTGTATCTAATAATTCAGTCGTGTCTAATTTGAAGCCAGTGAAGCAGCAACCAACACGGTTGCCTCATGAAAACGTGGCCGAAGTTCCTGTCCCGCCTGTGACAAGGATATGCACTATTGACGAGCTTGAACAATAATGAAACTCGAGTTTAGCCTTTCTTTTCGAAAAGGACTGACTGAAAAGTCTATGAGTATGCGACACCTGTGGTCAGTTGTGAGTGATGTTCAATGAATGTAAACCAAAATCCCCTACTACCTATCAGTGTTTAATGAGTTTACTAGCTGTGCCAAAGAGTTGTCAGCATTGACACATCTACTACTGGATTGTAGATTGTCTCCTCCACTGACTTACTGATACATTGAAATGAACAGTTGGAATGACAAGTTGTCATGCGACCGGTATATTCAATTTGGCGTTATGGACTTGTTAACAGTTCTCGGATCTTCTGACTTCGCACTTGTTCACGCAAAATGTACATCAACCGGTTTCATACAAGATGGTGTATTCGGTACATTCGTCTCCTTCTCAGAACTAACTATTGTAGGATCGTGGTTGTGTAAAAATGTGCATACTCGAAAGTATGATTACCGTTGTTGGTTCACCTAGCCGATGCCCTTCACGTTACACGGATAGAACTTGATTCGTCTAACTGGTTTGGACCAATGATCTGACTTGACCGATTACCCAACCATTTGATGGGAATGTTTCCACTGTATCTGCAGGCTCAGTTATTTGTTATACAAAGGTCACACTCATCATTAGGCTCTTGCACGTATTTGTCTGGATGTATCGTAACTCTTTTAAACACAATCATTTGTTGTGAATGAACATTTTGATGTTCACTTGGTAATCGACAAAAAGTCTTCTGCTATCGAAAACTGTTAGGGAGTCTAAGCTGCCTTACCATAAATCCAACTGTACATTCAAATTCCACATGTCTCATCGCCTTATCCCATAGGGATTTTAACAGACCCATGGCTTTTTCTCATGAGATTAGGATGAAGTGTAATCTGTACAGTTTTAGAGCATCTGGTGGTGCATCTTTTTAGCTGGATTTACTTCGGTTACTAATAAACCCACCGATCAAACGAATTTTGAAAAAAATACTTTACATGACACAAACTGTAATATTATTGGCAGTTTCTTCATCTTCTTAGGGTCACGTTCGTAAAGTTCAGTTGTAGAGGGTTTCTGACTCTTCACAGTTTTCCCACTAGCGATCCACAGTAGTCTCTAAGTGTATTTACTCGTCATATATATGAATGTAGGGCTTAGTTTCTTAAATTCTTTATCCATGGTGTTTTTAAATCGATGTTGGTACCGCAAGGAAATTTTAACAAGCATGGATTGCAAACCTGACAAAATTACATCCGTGCTTTTCTAAATTGGTTTCGGATAATCGGTACTTTCCAGAGCAAACTTTTAACACTACCATTCATGCTGTCTATATGAATACAGTATTATTTTTACCAGAACCTTCCTGAACCCAAATATGGTCATTTCTCTTTGTAACAATCCGCGCGAGTAATTTGATAACATGTCTGCTTACACCTTATTTAAAGGAGGGGTGCACTTCTTTTTAAATGTAATTCGTAACATATCATCTTGATACTGTACTGTCCGATCATCACTGTGATCTGGAGATGAAGGTTGCTACAGATAGGATAAATTTCATTTATGTTCTGTCGCTGTATGAGTTGATGATATCGATTTTTTCCGAGAATATTGGCAAAGCCTGAACCAGTTGCGAGTGTGTCAGGAGCTGTAAATGATGTTCTGGATTTTTGGACCAGAACAATTAGTCAGATCGATCGTAAAATGTCAGTCATCAGTAAACCACAACTATTGTTTTGATTCGCTGTTTATATGTTTCGTAAGTTATACGTGTAGTGATAACTGAAGCGTAGGTTACGCTTTGTTCGGCCGACAATATTTTATGTAAAACGACCTTGGTTCTATTTCGATAGTCAACCCTAAGTTCTCTCATCTTCATCATTGGTTACCATTTAACGCATTATGTTCCTTCAATATTGCCTATCTTTCAAATGTTGACGGCCATTTGTCTACTTTTGGCAATACATATACTTTGTTTTCACGTGTATTGGATCGTCAGTAACTTCCTTTCCCTTAGTTTTGTTATCGATAGTGTTTTTCAAAACATCCTCGCTACATTTTTTCATCCAATCTTTATTTAATCTCTCACAGACTGCTGGAAAATCAATCAAGGTCGCTGGTGTAGTAGATGCACTGTTAGAACTTGTTCTCTACGAAGCAAGCCGACTTGAGAACGATTCGGATGGCACGGCTAAATCAACTGTTTACTCATCTTCCAGGGAACATTTGCTAAAGCTGGCGTTGAGTTTGCTTCGTGATGATCAGGTTCGCATAGCTTTTCTCACTTCATCTTTGGTCGTTTTCTTTTTCTGATTCTTTTTCGTACGCTAAAAAGAATATAATTATCAGCGTAATTCGGTTAGTAGAAGAGTGTTGGACCGGCTATATGATGTCAATTGCGAACTACAGTTAATCATATGGACTGCTACTCGTGGAAATGGTCAAGGTGTGAACTAAACGGATTCACGTCACCTTCATGTCATCTCCATTATCGATAGGCCACGTTTTGTGAACGGTCATCGTGGGTTGGACTACTTTTAAAGACCCAGTCATGTAACTGAGTTTGATGGAGCCCGTCAGACTGATACCCCACACTTCCAGATTTACTATTTCTATTGAGTTTGCAATTCAACCCGGCGTCATAAAAGTAGTGCCTTTATTTTTTCCCTACTGAACATTGACAGTATTCTATACTGGCCAGTTTCCCAACAACTAGCCGTTATTGTCGATGAGGTCATTGGCAAGCAAAGTTAAAACAGAACTGCATAATCTAGACTCATATGTGCGCTCCGGTACGAAGAACAGTCCTAAGTGTAGCCGCGCTACCAGCACTAACAGCTATCTGGTATATCTGAGACCATGTCCGATGGAAAGGCCGCCAAATATACCAATGACACGCACTACGTTTAAAAATAGGAAGAGCTAAAATTAACTCGTTTTCGGTGCACAGTTGCAACGACCGTCTACCATTATCTGAATAGTGTGTTACCAGCCCATACTTTCCACCCAAACGAGACTCGAGTTCATTGAGGTGGCCGACGTGGACCTTCATATCCACTGCTAAAATGACTGTAACAGATCTTTGTGTTTGCCTAAAGAGGGTGGATTCGAGTAAACAACGTCCTTGGCATATATGTCACTGTAGTCACAGCGACAAGATTTGGGGTCTACAACCGACCTTGATAGAACCTGCGAGACGAACAACACAGTACCTACTGCTAACGAGAGTACTCTTTATCAGTGCGGTTGCGGTCGTCGTGTTTACTGTACTTACTCCAGGCTGATCGGCATGTGTGGAGTCACCCGAAGTGTACAACCAGTTTCACGTAGACGTTACTGCTGCTGTCAGTTCGATATATTGACTACTCTTCTGGATTCTGGTCTCTAAAATGCTATGCATTCAACGAGTATGATGATGGTGAGCTCACACTAGCTTAGGTTGACGTGAGCATCAGAGTTTGTGATTCTGTCAGATAGTTCTCCGGCGCTGACAACACCACTAAGGTAACTCTACTAATCGACAATCGGTGACAAAATACTGCAAACAACGGGAAAGGAAGTCTCCTGTCAGCCTTTTAATAACACCTTACGATTATGACCTGAGATGGTTAGTCTATCAAAGATGTTATGGTCTACCTATGGTACATGACAGATTAGAGCAATATAGATTACGACCATTATTGTAGCTTAGTAACTGGCAGGATTTTCACACTTATTGTTCACAGCCGATCAGAACGCTCTCGTCCGTAAAAGCTATGGCGTCAGGTTGTTTTAATCGGAACTCATTTGAGATTTTAGAGGTTGGTAACGAGCCCTAGTTCGCTTCAAAGTCTGATGATAGATTAAGCTGAGGTTGCTACTATCGACCTAAAATTATGAAGGTAGTCAGTGTTGTTTAAGTGCTTGATGGCATTTTTTGATGTTAATGTTTCGAGAAGTCGTATGTCCTCATTGAAACTGGGCTGAATGTTTTTAATGTGTTTTCACATATCTACTGTTTTTTTTACGGAAATCAGGTTGTGGAACTCATCTTGACAAATAGCTAGCGGATATGGTAAATCAGTAATTTTAACGTTTGTGGAGTAAGGGGAAAATCACTGATAGATTGATTTTGACTTTGTTAAAACGTGTCACGTTCACACTGAATACTGGAGGTCTCTAGCAATTCATCATATTGAGACTGTGAACTGACTGGGCAATTTATTGCTCTGTTTTCAGGACAACTTGAACATTATTTCGTGTGGATCACACTGTCTCCGATCTCATGACAAACTATTCACTCCGGTTCATCTAGACAGTGTAATATCACATGCTCGATCGTCCCATACATGTATTAGTACGAATGTATCGATTATTGTTTTGCCGCACTCTTTGTCCTCAGCTCTTTCGGAGCATTGCGAGTGAGATCGGTTACTGATAGTCTGACCATGGTCAAAATAAAACAGACTGATATTTTCAGTTACGGTAACAAATCCAGATGTGACAGGGTTTGCCTGCATCCGTGTTTTCTATCCGTCCTTGAGAATTTTTGGTTTCAGTCCAAGGTTTGGACAGATTTGTAGAAATTACATTGTAATGTCCTTTCTTGCTGGTCAAGACTTCGGTTACAGCGGTCCAAAGATAGAGCGTTTTGTATGCTGATAATGTACAATCAATCATGAGAACGATCTATGTACTGGACATTCCCTTAGATTGAAGCATGTATGTCTATAAACTGAGGTATCGTGGTTTTGTGACATGACACATGGCTTGCTTCCCGTATAAGCTTCTTTTTTTCCATACAAATCAAAGTAACCAATTGGTATTTCTACTTCCCTTACGCAGCTACTCTACGACTCGAAGAAAGCTTTGTTAATATGTCATCAACGCGGGTTTTTCGATGGATGCGTTTATCTATGGGAGAAGGAACGACTGTGAGTGTAGCAACAAACTTGTTATATTGATTGGTAATTGAACCTACTACCAGTGCATGTATTTACTCTGTTTCTGTACTTTGTTAGTGTATGCATCTAAAAGTTCATTCAGAATCACAAATCGGACAAGAGAATCTGCGTTTCGTCTGCTAAATGAGGCCGTTAGATTAATTTGCTACGTAGTCTCTCATCGTGTTGTTGTCAGTTACCCTTCATTTTCTTAGTTTTATTTACACTGGTTTGTCTGCTGCGCTCGCATTACCCCGTTCATTTTCATACTCGTTCTTCGTTCTCTTATAGTTACGACCAGTTGTTGAAGCATTACATGAATCTAGACGATACTACCAATGTGCTGCTCACGTGTACACGATTTGGGTGAGTTTTTTACCTGACCACCGAGTATAACTTTCTGTGTGGCACCCGTCTTAATGGTTTTAGATATTTTGTTTGTTGCATCACATCGTGGATTACTTATCAGTCTTTGATGAACTCGGAGTAGATAGTATGTTCCGCTGGAGATCATACGATGCTTCAAAAACGTATCCGATCCATCCTACCTGCCTTGTTTGATCTACAGCGCACGCACCACGGAACGCCTCGCGTTAATCGCAATCAACATAACTTCATATAAACCGGATGTCTTTGATGGTCACTCCTGATTCCCTAAGCCGTTTGGCTACCGTGAGCGACACAGAATTTGAACTTATCTTCTTAGCTTTATCCGTTTATGGGGACAGCAAAATCTTCATTTGTCTCTCACTTCATATTCCAAATTGTCGTGGTTAATTGAGGTCAGACTAACTTGTTGGCTGCTACCGAGTAACTCTATACTGTCTGGAGTACTCGATATGAGAGTACTGTCAAGCCGAATAACGATTTGCCATCCAAAATATCATCCTTCTTGAATTATCGAAGTGCTTAACATCCTGTCTTTGCCGCTGGTCGCCTGGCACCCGATAAACGGACGTATAAATTAGTATGAACAATTTTGTCTTGACCAGTCCACGTTCTGTGTGTCACCTGCATGCAGTATTCCTCGCGGATTTCTCGTTAGCATACTTTCATCTAACCAAACAGATGAGAATGACCTCGGGCGAGTGAGTTTGAGTCGTGATATCGCTCGCTTTTCTGGAATGGCGTTTTCACGATCACTGATTAGCAGTAGGGAATTTCGTTTTTTGACTTGAACATAGTTCACATTTGGTCGTAGCCTTCCCATGCAGGCAATTTTTTTAACCAGCTTCTTTCATGATTACCAACTCGTGAGTAGCACACAATTGTAATAGATGGCAATCGTTTGTACAGTCTCCATCCCACAGACGTCTTCCTGCATAACATCTGGTCGATTCAGTTTTTCTTCAAAGTCAATGCGCGTCTGTGTTTTACTACACTTTGTACGGTGATGACGATTACAAAATACAATCAATTTTAACTATCAGTTAACATAAAAAGTGCAAGAAGGGGTCATAGTTGGGCTTTTTGATAGTATATTCAAAGTTGACAAGGAAACTTTAATTTACTGGATACCATGTTAGAAGAAATTTTGTGTTTTCAAAGATGCCTGTATTGTATAAGTGGTCGATTGGTACCTTCTGATGATTACGAAGTGGTAGTGCTTTGTCTCCAGTCGTACGATGGGTGAACTTGCTAACGTTTTTGGCATCCCTAATCAGATTGATAACACTGTGAGTTCTCTTTAATTGTTCCGTACGTTTGCTCTTTCTGACGAAGTGGGCAATGAGGCGTTGTATATGACACGGTGTTGTGTGGAATCCAATCTTGCGGACAGAAAAATAAGGCTTCAGTTTGCATTGTTTATGTGAAGGACAATCAGATAGGCCATATCGGTTTGATCAGACGATCTCGGCGACTGTTCCCTCATATTTACTGTCCCGGTTTTTCTTTGAGGAACGATCTCGGAACGTTGATTTCCGTTATGTCGATAAACCTCATAAACAAGCGTCAGTCGATTCAACCTGGCCCTGAATATGATGACAGTCATTGAGAACTTGAACGCAAGCTGACTAAAAGCTTGTATAAAGACCGTGCGCACCGGTTGGTCAATCAGTCGTAAGAGATGGAACGAGCCATTTTATCTGAGAATAAGAGAAAGCTGCCTTTTCCTGATCCGTAATTGCACTAGCCCTGGAGTCGGTGTGAAACCATATGTGAAAAAATGGTTCACTTGTCACCAACCAGTCACGCCGAGTTGTCAGGTGGACTGAGCGTTTTGGGGAACACTTCAGCTGATTTCAACATGACCGTATAGAGGATGGGGCCCGGATGGTCAGTTATTGCGTTCCAGACGGGTCTTCGTCTGAAACAGAAGTGGCTCAGGCGCTTGATTTATTGAAACGTAACAATGCTCCTGTACTAGATCTCCTCTCTCCTTTTTTCAAGATTGGTGGAGGGGGGTTGATGTCAAAACCGACGAAACGTTTACAGAGAGCTTAGGAAACAGAAGAGGTTCCTCGTTGTTGGGTTTTACCAACAGTGGTTACCATTTTCAAAACGGGGACCCGAAATTCATTTGATAACCACAGAGGCATCGATCAAATGTCTGTTGCTTCCAACTTACTCATGGATCTCATTTCACCTCGGCTCACTAGACTCAGAGGAAGTCAGATGCGTGAAGAAAAGACGGTATAATAGTCCTTACGACTGATCTTGAAGCATCGACATATTTACAGGCAGTCGAGGTCTTTTTAGACTTAACGGCTGCTGATGGTGTCTCCTGGAACTATCTTCTTCTCAAGGGAGTACCAGGGAAATGTGTGAATCTGTGTGTCCACTCTACAAGCTGTCTCGGGCGTTTATCACTTAGTGTCCGATCCTCCCTCTCCGTACCTTCTGGTCAGGTTCAAAGCTGTTCTGTTGATGATGGTGATGATGTTGAGAGTTTCCTTATGCACACTTGCTCACATTGATTTAAATGTTGAGATGGGTACGCTCCCCAAATGAATTTAGTCGCTTGATGAACACGAGATGTTGAGTCCATTATGTAGCAGTGTCGTGACATTGTTGTGAATATGCAGATAACTCTCCTTCAATTCAATGTTATACATACTCTTCGAACTTCATGTGGCGTTAATTTGTCAATCGGTCTTATTCTACATGTAAGTGTTCTTGGTTTGTACGCCCACATTTTCTGCCTTCTACTGAAATTCCATTTGATTATCACTCTGTTAATCTGTTTTTATCAGTTTTCATTCTCCTGTTTTTTAGTGCCGAGATGCCCGATTTATGGTTATTAGCTCTACGCTATTTCGCATCCAAACCCGACTGTGCGGATGCACTTCATCAAGTTGTTTCAGGTAAGGTTTTCTTTCAATATCCTTGTCACTTTAATCACTCACGTTTTTTAACTCATCCATTACCTTTTGAAACAAAGAATACAGCTAATGATTATCTTTTCGACAGTGTTTCGAAACGTGGAAGCTTATTCTCTGAGGCCAGAATACAGTAATGTGAATCGGGCGTGATTGCCAGGCAGTCTGGCAAAAACGTAGTTATGGATTACGGCTGCCCTGGCCTATTTATTAACATAAATTATAGGATAGCATGCGACAACTTTTGACAGTCAACGGCATTTGTGTAAACGTAGCGTCGTTGATTGTCTGAATCATATCCCAATCCTTCACATGTTTTTCTTTCAGTTATTGCATCGTTCTTTCCACTAATTTAGGGACGATCCTCGCCTAGAGCTTAGATGTCATGCTCATAGCTGCATGTGTTTCGTCTTTGTGGTTATAAGTAAGCTTCTATGACAACAAACTTTTGAATGGCACACACATTTCTGGTTACTGGCACAACTCTACCATGTTATGCCACTGTGGAATTTTTAGTACAGTACGGCTAAAACTTTGATCGGTGTGCCGTAAAATTTTCAACTATTTGACTGACTTCAATGACTGTTCTTTATACGACTTGACCTGTCGTATTTGTAATGAAAGCTTACGCTTAGCTGAACTTCAAATTTCATTAGCAGGAGAAACACGTCATCACACAACTTAGTCTCGATTTCGTATCTGGATCGCGCAGTTAGTCACGCACTATACGGGCACTAGTACGTGTCTCTATTACCGATTGCCATCATGGGTTCGATCATCCAACCAAACTAGTGGCAACACTTAACAGTTTCAATATTCTGATTCGACTCATTCAGATGGCGATCAACTCGGTCGTTTTGAACCTCATGAGTGTTCAGTAAAGTCCAAACTCCCTCTGGTACGTGCTGCTTTCTGAAACGCACATTGGGGCCATGTATGATGCACCGAAGGACG
This sequence comes from Paragonimus heterotremus, assembly GCA_013368495.1. Taxonomy (NCBI): domain Eukaryota; kingdom Metazoa; phylum Platyhelminthes; class Trematoda; order Plagiorchiida; family Troglotrematidae; genus Paragonimus; species Paragonimus heterotremus. Next base: position 49,682 of record LUCH01003626.1, on the reverse strand, counting down.
AATTTGTTCAGTCTGTATGTGCATACAATGTAACCAGAAAACTCAGTTTGCCTGTCTTTTATTCCACAGAAGTGGATCAGCGAAACCTGATCTCTCCGATGGCTGTTTTACAAATTCTATCGGATACAGACGCGGAGCACAGTTGCCAACTTGGTACAGTTCGAGTGAGTTCATCGTGGTACTGTATGTTTCTGACTCGGTTTCGGTGTGCTGATGTTCGCCGCACGTTCAGTTCGGACGCACTAACTTACTTGTTTCCAGTACATCGAGTTGCTTTCGTTCACTCGGTTCCCTTCCCGGTCTTCCTCACGACCGGTAGATAGTTTATTCCTGTTTGACTCCTTGGTTCTCACAGAAGTCATGGCTCATCATCCACGATTATAAAAATTAGAGTATCGTATTATTGTTATTTCACCAACACGAGAAGTTAGCATTTCGTTTTACCTAATCAACCACTTAAGCTATGTTCACGGGTTTGCTAATAACAAACGTGCGAGTCAGTCTGTGATGATTATACGTAGATATGATTATCGGTACGTTGTTGTAATGATATCATCGACCTTATAGACACCTTTGACTAGTACTGTGTCATTCTGTAACTTCATGTACCCCGTCTGACTTCGATTTGGTTTGAGGTTCATGAGGATTCTCACACTTGTTTTAAGTTAATGACATTAGTTTGTCTCGAAAAGCAACGGATTAATGTGTTTGTAAGATGACTTCACCGCGCCTGTTGTAGCCGTACACTCCGATTCTGAGGAAGCCTAGTGTACCGCGATTGCAACAACCGAATACGGCTGCTTGTATCGGTATAGGTCTCTGAAGCTTGTGCCCTCTTTTCTCCTGTCACAGTTGATCCATCCTCTGATCACCTATTATCACACTTCCCTTCGCCATTATCTTCCGCCTGCTACGATCTGCTATTACCGAGATGCGGTGTTGACATCATTAGTCATCAATTTGCGCTTCCATATGTCTTTACTGAGCACGACCGATCTTCCGTAGGCTCCGTAACTAGTGGTTAGCTCGCCGTATAGCATGTCCTTTGGGATTCGACCATTCTCCAGTCGGGCCATATTGTAGCGAAAAGGCGTCCAATAAAGTACAATCTTTATTATCCAACACGCTAGTTCACATGTTAAGCGCGCACTCGCGTTTGTGAATCAGAATTCCAGTCCACAACACCCCAAGGTTTCCGCTCACTCCTCGTGTGCACTCCTGCGTGGTTTATGTGGGTGATCGGCGCCTTTTATCCAGGGGTTTTCCGCCTGCCAATCTTCGTCCGTTGGTCCGATTTCATTGAGCGATGGCTCGTCCGGTTGCTCGTGTTGTCCCTCATCTATCCACTGTGAGCGTTGACTGTCCTCCACGACCGTGTCGAGGTATTCCCCTGAGTGTTGGAATAATCGAGCCTCCGATTTGGTCGTCCATCCTATTTTGCGTGCCATTTCTCGCCCGTTAGTTCGATCCGATCGAGCGATGACTCATCCGATTGTCCCTGTTGTCCGCCATCCGATCGTTGGGGGTTTGTGGACGTGCCTCCCCCGCGTTGAGGCATTCCACCGAGTGTTTGAATACTCGCCCCTCCAGCTTGACAATCCTCCACACCCGCCCTTCCTTTAAGGAACTTGACGCGATTGTGCCAGGGTGCCAAGTGTACACCATTGACCCATCGTATGTCAGCTCAAATGGGGAACTCTCTGTTGTTGCATGCTTCGTCGTGCGATATCCAAACAAAACATCCGGTAGTCCTTCTTCCCAGTTATTACTTCTACTATTCAGCCATTCCTTCATTGAACGATTGAACCGCCCCATCAACCCGTTCGTTTTTGGATGATACGGTGTTGTTCTCAAGAGCTGAATCCCCCAATTCCTCAGCATCTCCTGAAATTGCTGTCCTTCAAAACACGAGCCGTGGTCCGTGATAACTCTGTACGGCACTCCAAAGCGAGCCAGGACGTTGTTCACGAAGGCGTTTGCAACCGTCTTGCTCGTCTGATCTGCCGTGGGAACGGCTTCCACCCATCGTGTGAAGTGGTCAATCATGACAACTATGTAGCGATTTCCATTTGAACTCGTTGGGAGCGGACCGAAAATGTCTATACCCTAGGTGTGCGCGGCCCCTTTTGTTACGATCGATTGCATGGTACCATTTCAAGACTGATTAAAAGGTTGAGATGTGTATTATGCGTGTGGATGTAGAAATGATTCTACCCAGCGTGTTGTTCATGGAGAGTGGTAGCAGCAGTACTGTCTGATATCTACTTTTCAGTTATTGCTAAAAACATCTGATAGTATGGGATTTGGAAGACTTCCCAGTACCACACTGTGTGTGGCTAGTGCGACAGGGGATATGTCACTGGAGCTCAAGAGCCCATTGTATAAGACGACTCTGTGGACTGTGCTACTGTACGGCTGTAAAACTCGGCTTCTCAAAGTAGATGTGAACCGTGTTCAGATAGTTGAGCGCCGATGTCCGCGTTTGATCGCTCGTTTCGGGTAAAACTAGAGAGTAACGCACGTTGACGTCAGGAAGTGGGTGTCAAGCGTGCTTCTTTGTCCAATCGTTGAGTATACACACACTTAGATGGTTGAGCCATGTGTTAAGGATACCAACTGGTCATCATCCCCACTCGCCAATGCCGCCACCGACTGACCTTAGATACGAGGTGAACAGATAATGACCTGACCTAGAAAGATGAAGTCATTCACCAAGTGGTTGGCCATTGTTGGCCCGGTTTGTCTCCCGATCCAGGACGTATGCTGTTCACAGAGCCGGTGACTGGAGATTCTAGATGATATGATGGCTGATTGGGCCCAGTGGTGTGACTTTCGAAATTGTTTGAACAAGTTTTCTGTTAAGTAAGTGCAATTAATAACGAAGTTCAGTGAAAGCCGTAGAGAAACTATCTTGCTGATAACATCTTACGTTCACTCAATTGTTTATTCGTAAGGTGTAGACATCTTGATGTTGAATGTTTGAGTGAATTCATACATGATTGTATTTGTTAAGTGGGTCTCCTCTCTTCTCTTTGTTTCTTTCTTGGCATTTTACTCATAGTTATATGCCATTTTAGCATCAGCGCAAACCGCTGATGTATTGTTGTCTTCGATTATAGTGATGATGTTCCTCTTTCCTGGTCTCAGATTAACTGAAGCAATAATGGTGTCCACCACCATGTAGTCATCCATCTTAATTGCCCAAATTACCGTGCTTTTGTCTTTTTCGACCACTTTAATTCCAATATTGTGGCTTGCTAGACAATGTTCTATACATTTATCTTCATGGACCTCATTTTTTCTCTCGCGTACGGTTTTCTATAACCCTTTATGAGAATTTCTGAGCCTCATTCGGTTGCATAAAATTGACTGTATGTATGGTCTCTAGCACAGCTCGACTGACCCTGACTGGTGTAAACAAATTATCACTGTAGTTTTGTACTTGGTCCCAATAAAACCTCACATATTTGTGTGACACCGCACAGCGAATCTGATATGTATGGTCGTCTGTGCTTATCTAACATCGTGCGAAAGTCTCTTTCGCACTCAGTGCTGCCGCAAACTAAAGCACACAGTTGATGTACTGTGAACAGATTGTCTGTATTGATCTTTCTGAATCATGCTTTGAATCTCAAGTTGTCTTTTGGACCGTTGTTTTGTGTCGTGTCTCAGATTTCGATTGTGAACGCTTGAAGTCTAGTTGCAGGCATTTCCTACCCAGTTATGTATAACTAGATACATTCTAAATATTTCCGTTTACATTCACCCTCTTAGGATTACCTTCTACGTCATCTCGAGGCTGGAACAACCCAGATTGCTGCGATGCATCATCAAGTACAACAGCTCCGAGATGAGACAATGCATAATCGTGAAGTTGTTCGAGCGTTAACTAGCCAGTAAGATCTAATCGTATGTTTCATTGTTTGTCTCTGCGTCTGGTGTGCACAATGAAGCGGTTCTTACTTTTGTTGGTTAGATCGTGCCTCATCTTAAGTCACTCCTTTCACTGGAGTTCAAATTCCGGTGGAGATAGAATTTAGCCTTATACACTGTCTCATATGGTGTTGGTTAAAATACACTTTCCTCCGTGTGCAGTTGAAATACGTGAATTTCCATCTTCTCCAGCAACTGTATAGACGAAATGATAGTCGAGGTTGTCAGCTCGTCAGGTTTTGCATTTTGACTTTCCAAAAGGTTCTCGCTTGGGCAACACTTGATAACTGTGAAATCCACCTTAAAGCAAATCTTCATTGAAGTCCACGGAGTACAACGCTTCAGCACTCGCATCTGTGTTGCGTGATTGTGTAGTTTAGCTTGTTCACGCAGTGGATTTTCACAAACTGCCTCTCTTCGATCGTCGGTGTGTCCGAATTGTTCATATCTGATGAAATCACCCGTTTGTTTACGAAATGGACACGCCTTCCATTTCGACAAGTGCCCTTGCTTTACAGAATGTTCTTCAGTGATTGTTATCCGATTTTCGAATATTAACCCAATGCTTACCGTTTAGTTAAGCTGGAAGCGGTAGTCTAATGGCCAGTTTTTGATATGGTTCACATGCATGCAAGGCGTGGATCCGTAAGGTGTTCTCCATCAGAATCGGTTGCGATTAGGTATGTTGTCGAAAGTTGTATGGAACTAAATTTACCCATAAGACGAATATCGTCTTTTCAGAAGCCAATTCTAGGAGGAATGTGACGGAAAGCCAAAACAATCGTAGAGGTGTGAGACAGTTAGCCGACAAACATGTACTGATCTCTATGCTTGACTTTATCTCTATTGGGATCTACTTTGGGAAACGATCACTTTACTTCTGTTTGGTCGCGATATTCCAATCACTTACAATCGTGACCAGTATGTCACTGCTATCAACACTTGATCACAATGTCTGTGATCCCTACCTTATTTCAGGTGATGTTCGTAAGTCTAGTAGCCAAGCGAACAAAGCTGCTTTGTTACTTTCTATACAGTAGTTCGCAGCCCAGTTTTCGCTGTGTGACAATGCATCTAACTGAGTAAAGGACGGCTGGTACAGTATGAAGGAGGGTTGGTAGTGAGTCAGTTTCTTTTCATTCAGATTTATGAGGTGAGACTTCGGCAACTAGAAGAAACTAGCATGAATATGCACGGTTTTTTTAATACATCACGTCAAACAGTAAACATAAATCGGCAATCATCAGATGAGTTGTTTTTCAAAAACGACGTTCCTTAATTTCTCTAGTGCATTTCTGGTCAGTCTTTTAATTGTCTTCTTGTACATACGACCTGAATGATATCGTGCTTGTAACCATTTACCCCTGTCCTTTCTTTGTGCACAGAATCAAAATATTCCAGCAACAAAAGTGTGCCCTGTGCCATCAAAGTTTAGAGCCTCCGTCAGTGCATTTTCTGTGTGATCATTCCTATCATAAACTGTGAGTTCTATATATCGCCGTCAAGCTATGATTCTAAAATTTTTATTCGGATTCTTTTTGGCATGGCAACAAGAATTTGTTTAGTTCTCATATTATATATTTAAAGGCATAACGACAGATTCCGAGTCATATTTTCATCTGCGAGCTTTCTACTAATTGATCGGTTGGGCTCTACAAATTCTACTTCCAATATGTTCCTATCCCTGATTGTTACGTTAGAAAGCTTCAAAATGTCTAAGTTTGCCAATTTCCGATTGCTGATGACATAACTACTTAAATATGCAACTCTAGTCCAAAGCGCTCTGTCTGAATGTTTGTCCTCGTTTTCAGTTAACGCATCAGAGAAGTTAACCGAATAGTTGTACTCCACTTCGTCAGCTCTGGTGTTCCTACGCACCGGCAAGTATTGTGAGGTTGAACGAGAACTATATACGCAAGGGCGTGAGCCATACCAAATTCATTCTACACATTGCTTGTTCGATGCCTACATCCCCAGAAATGCTCTGTTGCATCTGCCACGATTTGCATTCTACGAATCGACATTCAGTGACCTAACTGTGTTTCGAACTAAATTAACTTGAAGTCATTATTCTGCTTTATCGTTTCCACGAGGACAAGTCTCCATAGGTTCCATACCAAAACATCGTTCCTACTACTGTGCGTCACTATTATGGGACAAAAAACGGGGAGTGTTGTTTCAAAACGCTGATTCCGGCATTCAATCATTTGATTCATTGTCACTGTTACCACTACAACTGATTAACCAAATTACCAATTGCTTGCAAGTTTGTAGTAACCTATGATTTCCCAGTTGACCGCACGCATTTTCCAACAGAAAAGTGCTGCTGTTGTCAACTACAGTCCATGTCCATTATCAACCTCACCTTCGGTGTCAAGTAACTTAGATGACTGGGTTACGTCGAACCTCGGTTGTTCGGTTGACAGATACTTTGGCTGCACTTTTGGGACTAATTTGATAACACGACGATGAAAATTGACTATTTGTTTCTCAAACAATGAGAAACTACTCCCAGATTTTGCCCGAGTGACGAACCAACTGACCTAGGAAGCTGAATCAACAGCACCAACCTTTAATCCCTCATCTCACTTTAGCCAGACTGGTCGATCGATTAGATTGTTGATAGATGGAAACAACTCAGGTGCACGAGGCTCAAGCGGTAAGTGTGCGTTACCGTGATGAGACCTCGACGCTGGTTGCACTTATCCTAATTTACCAACCACCCTAGCTCCTTTCAACTGAATGCAGATCACATATCGTATTCGTTTATACTCATTTTTTTTTAATGTCGTGGATAATTAGACTCTATTGTTCGCCCGTGGATGGTGCACTGACAGTTTATCGCTTGTTTAACAAGGTCGTGCTATCAGACACAACGGTTCTTTATGTGTGGTCAATGGGAAGAACGATCACATCGGGCTACTTATACGTAGCAAGTAGTAAGGAACCAAAACAAATTATCAATTCATGTCTGAGGTCTTTATCTTAACGCTCTCACTGTGAAGGGATTTAATGTAAGTGGAATGTGGACGGTCCATCCGTAACAAGTTAAGTAAGCAGTACACTTTATGCATCTCCAGATGCGAATTCTCAGCTTTTCACAATGAACGTTACTTACTCCGATGTGCTTAAGCCACGCAATGATAACGTATACCCGGTTTTGGATTTTTTAGTGAATTGCCGCAATCAGTATCAGTCGCAAAGGACTATTGATTTTGTTCTGTAGTCAATTGAAGCATAAAAAGGAAGAGCTTGTATTGAAGCTTAGTTAAGTAGGGAATTGCGGAATGAAATTAAGGTTGAACGCGGACATACAAATGCTTATACTCGTGTCTAGTCGAAGATGTACAAGTACGTTTTCTGAAATCCCAGTTGAGTTATTTCGTCCTATCCACTCCTTGTGAGAAACCAATGACTGGCTAAATGCGACTAGATGGAGTTCTTTCGGAAAATTCCTACGCTGGCAAGCTTTTCCGAACGAAATGATAGTTGCAGGTCTACCGGCCCATATCCATTCACCATGCTGTGACACGGGAGCCTGCTATTAGCCGTCATGTTCGATCTTTTTAGGCCGAACTAATCCCCTTGAGTCGCACTTGATTCAAGCTGTACATTATTCGTGAGATGACGGACCCATACACTGTTCATCTGTCTTGTAGTTTGTACTGTCCAGTCAGTACTCTGTAACTCTCCGATTTACCCTAAAGTCACAAGTTGAGCATTCTATGTCTCATTCGATTAGTACTTGGCTATCCGTAACATGACCTAGACAAATGTCCAGGGGACATTTCAAAACCAGACCACCAAACATTAGTTCTCCATACTTTAAAGGATGTTTTTAAAGTGGTCATCCTAATCAGCCCTTTAAAAAGTGGGCAATATCGTATCCTAAAGCTTATGAAAACTGCAAACGACAGTTGGTTCAACATGTACTAGTCAACTTAACACTGCCACCATTCGAACCAATTAGTATTAGAGTGTTAGCCTCAACTCATTCTACCGTTAAACAGATGTTGAACAAAATAGAACGTTGTGTTTTTGAATTCTCAGCTATTTCTACAACATTGTATTCTAGTAGACAAACATCTCCTACGATTGTTGTTTCACACAGTGGTACGGCAGTTGTTGGAACGAAACCGCCTAACATGCTTATATATATATATATATATATATATATATATCAGTGAGAATGTCTGTAGCTCAGGTAGCGTATTTAAAGTATTAAAAAGAGAAAAACTGAGTAGTGAACGATTTATTGTGACGTTTCAAATCCACACTAGGATCCGTTATCAAAGAAATGACACAATGCGAATTGGACCCAAATTATCCCATCCACACTGTCAGGCATCATTCACCTGCGTATATCCCAGTGTGTCGCTGTGTAGTTGTCAACCGAATGTACCCCAACGCTTACAGATCAGGTTTCGATCAAAACTGCAAGCTGACCAACTCGTCATATATATTCTTCGAAAAAGAAACGACATTCTTTCACCGGGATGTGTGCGTCAGCACACTGTTTTGTTGTGTTTGATGGCAATAGAAATCTTTCCAATGTTTTGACAAACATTTCATTCATCGCAAAGAATGACCAACTTATAAACATTCATTTGAAATAATCTATCACAACCCACCACTGATCGTCTCTTAAGGGTGATTGTCAATCGAGTCCTTTTGTTCAATCCTTACGTTTGATTAGACCACATACAAAGAATGCGAGCTAGTCGTCTGCGACACGGACGCTGCGGTAGACTAGCGTAAGTTGCGAGGTGGACAGCTGATTATTTGGCATAGGGGAGTGAAGTGGTTCACCAAGAGGTTGGCCACTGCAAGTCGGTTTCGCCTCCCAGGCTAAAGATCTTGTGACTCACAGAACCGGTGACTGGAGACGTTAGGTGAGATGGCGGCTAAACGACCTCAGTGGTGTGACTGTTGTTCTTGCTTGGCCAAGTTGTCTGTGAAGTGAGTGCATTTGATGGTGAAAGCCGTAAGGAAGCTATCTTGCTGTTGACGCCTTACTTTCACTTACAGCTCGGCTGTTTGTTTGCAAGGTGTAGACACCTTGATGTCGAATGTTTGAATATAGATGTAGTTATTTTTATTATTTGGGTCCCTTCCCTTTTTCCTTCTCTCTTATACAAGGTTTGTATATTTTTTGATGATGGTGATGATCAAGAATCATACCCCTCAATAATATGTCTCGTGCACAAAGTGACCAGTCGCACCTCACGACGTTCAAATAATTTCTTACGTATATTGACTTATCGTAAACGACATTCAGACTGTCTTCATAATAATTGAGTTAGCACTTGACCTTCGATGTTCTTGTTGATGTTACCTTGTCTTCATTTGAACATGTTTCGTAGTTGATGCGAATACATGAACTGTCACTCGTTTCCCCGCCTGCGTATTTTCTGATTTCTCCAAGTAAATGTTTTATAGGAACTGAAAAGTAATCAGACGTTTTCCCCAATTTGCTAACTTCGGTAACTCTCCCTTCATGTCCCTTATCTTCTCACCCACGTGTTCTCAGCTGTTTTGAAAATTATGCGTACGCGGATCAGCAGTGTCCAGAATGCGCACCAAGAAACAAGCAAGTCCAATCACATTCTCCCAACTTAGTCTCTCGCTTTACTACTATTGTTATTAAGTACTGAAACAAGTGTAAAAATACTGGATTTCGGTTGTAGGCAGTCCTCTTGTGTCTGCATTGTTTTGTGGCACAAAGTCATTTGGATCGGATTTTCTATTCATCCTGACTGTGGTCTTAGACTCCACCAAGTATCGATCTAAGGACTTGACTTTTTCGGATAAGGTTTGTCGAATGGATATAATCTTTAACGCTTGGCTGTCGAATAAATCTTCGGAACTACTCTCAAGTTCCAGTTTGGAAAGACTGTTTAATAAAATAAAGTTCTTCCTGGTCAGCTATTCCCTGTGATTAATTCGAATGTTCCCAGAACCACAGTGTGCATGAATGGATAAATTGATCCAAACGTAAGATTTCTGAAGTCCCTGGTCGTTGCTTAGGCGTATTCAGTGGTTTCAGTTGCCAGGTAAAATCCGACAAAATCTCAGTTTTCGCACTTGAATACCCTTGATTACACTACCCTCTTTTAGACTCGCACATTTTCACTTGACGACAGCAGGCCTGTAAATTCTTTCTACATATCCTTGTGATAGTTCACAGCCCACCGTACTTTGTGTTCCTGTTCGTTTGACATTGGTTCATTGACCTCTGTGGTCTGACATCGGAACAAACGTGTATTTTTAGATAGCCCTAATACGGTATATCTTTGGGTCTTCTCTTTTTTTACATTTCGCCGTTGTTTTTTTCGAAATTGCTTGCCTTCGTCAACTCCAGTTGGTGGTCATTGCTATTCACTTCCTTTTTCGCCAACCTCCTTTTTATATTCTCACGCTGTTTTTTATGTTCATGTATCAGATACAGCACTAATTATCGGTGCCACTTGCAAGCGGCGTTATCTAGTTGGGTTGTGGCTCGTTTTGTCCTTTCTACATCGAAGTCTTGTTTGTGGAAACAACCCCAGAAACTGTGATGATTTTATGATTTTCACTGGAAGTTCTAATGTCAACGGTAGTGCGCAGCTAATGCCGAACCTATTAAATTACGCAACGTTGTGTATGTGATCCGCAGGAATTGACTAAAATGATCATACAGTTGAAGGTCGCATTGAAGCTTGGCGAAGAAACAGGGAATGATGGAGTCTGTGAGATTGCTGAATAAAACTGTCTTTTTCACTGCTGTAACGATTGTAGGGAGACAACATGATGTCATGTCTGTTGGAGAGTAAATGATTTTTGATTTCAGAAAGAGTTCGGACGTTGCTCTGGTCATGTCAACCACCACATTAATAAAAGTCGGGCCTCCTCGTTAAGATAGTGCGCATTATTATTATTATTATTATTATTATTATTATTATTATTATTATTATTATTATTATTATTATTATTGGTGGTGGTAGTACTGGCTGATGCTGGTGGTTGTTATGTCATTATCTGTGGGCAGCAGACTAACATGTTGTGTTCGTATCACTTTTAGAAGTGACCTCACTATATTCAGTCTCTTCATTGGCCATATATTCTGTTGTGAAATTCCTGTCTCCGCTGATAAAGTTGACTTTGTAATTGTGCAGTCTGTGTAAAGTCGCCTGATTACAAGGACTCGTTCTGAACAATACGAATATCATGATTAAGTATTCGATTAGTTCCTCCTGTTTCTTCTGTCATTTTGTTACGTGGGTGTCTTTGTAACTGTTCCGTATTCATTACAATTGCGTTTAAAGTTGGATTGGAAAAATGCTGATGCTGAAATTACACAAAATTCATCAAACAAATCAATAGTCAAATTGGTTGGCAGTTATATACCGTTTGTGAACCTCAGCATATAAATTTGTGATACTTTCAGTTCTCTCATTGTGCTTTTGCATGTGGTCCCTCTCCAGAAAATTGTTGGCTGACACTACGATTGATACATCGTGTTCATCGTCTACCCATGTTGCGGATCAACTGCGTGTCGCTCTACACACTGATCATCCATCTTGCGAGAACAGCACGTCCGACGTCGGCTGGAATGGATCGTCAGCTAGCACCAGTTCAACCCCACAACTGCCTAAGATTCTCGCCAGTCGCGTGGCTCAGGGCTCATTTGGACCATCCGTCGGTCAACCCCGTCCACAAAGTCCTCTGACTCTCTCTACAAATGCCATCCAGATGAGCGTTCTTCAACCATCTAGGAAGACTGATCCGATTAAAACACAAGAGCCATCTATTTTGCAGCGGTACGTTTACATTTATATTCCATTATTCTTAATGAATACGACATTTCAAATTAATTGTAAGCACCTTAGGGCCGGATGAACTCAGCCCTGCACCAGTAGCTACATCTGATAGTAATCATCACTAATCCAGCTAGCTCTCAGTATGCTTTGACATATTCTCTACTATATCTCATTGGGTCATATTTCACCAAGTCATAATCTCGTCCATTAATTTGACTATAAATCGAATTCCACTCGCACTTTTGAATCAAAGGTACCTAACTATAATCAAACTTCGTTTAACAACTCCGCTGTTCATCTTCGGCTGAATAACGTTGTTAGACGAGAGAACATTGTTAAAGTGCTGTGCATACAACGAAACAAAACTCAACATGCAACCCACACGCAACATGTTACCCTCATCATCTGCGCTAATACCATAATACTGTAGATTGCAACAAACGTGATATGTTTGTACTAAATTTAAATGTTATGGTTCATTTTTTACACATCATCTAAGTCCAGTGTTATTTGTTTATTCTTGTTCCTAAAATAACTTAGTTGCTATCCAACCATCCACTCATACAACATGAATAGATCACTTGAGAGTTCATCCATCAGTATCAACTGTCAGCTCAGGTACGATGGAAAATTTCGACGTCTCGTCTGAGGCGATAGCTAACACTTACCGGGACTCTGATTTTTAATTGATTCTAACTCGGTTAATGAACAGGTGGTTGAATTTATCGATGTTAGGTGTTTTAGGTCTTCGGGTCTACTGTAAATTAGCTGACTAAATGAAGCGGATAATTTCGATATGACGGTGTAAACCTGTTCGGGCGCTCATTTTTGTATTGCTTCCACATTTAGAAAATTCTTTATCTAGAAGGGTAGTGTTTTCTATTAGCTTAGAAAGGTTATAGTTTAAAGTTGACCATGATCAGCAGTGTTATTCGACCGGAGATATGGTCCGTTTCTAGTTGTTTCTTACCGACTGGAGAAGCCCACTGCCTGCGATCCTTCTTTCCTCTATTTGACTGACCAATCAGATCATTCCGACTCGTGCCCATTAGCGCATTACATACTTACTTGTTTTGTCTAGTTTTTTTTAACTTACTGCTTTTTAACATCCCCAGTTTTTCCGCCACAAAGTTTTATCATGTGGTATGGTTTATGTTGTTATCTGTGGGCTTAATATTTCCTAGCATTTCTGGTAACTGCCTTTTGAATCGGCTACTACATGCTCAAAATTCAATGTCTCTATCGTTGACTTATTTCCACGACTGCTTTTTTTTCACGGTCTTCAGCGTTTTGTTAGTCATGAATGTTGAATTTCTTGTGTTCGATGTCTTTCAGACCAGTTCCTATTTCGAACGTCACAGAAGCTTGTGCACCTGTGAGACGAACCTCCTCAAATCTGCCAACATCTTCGTTTGAACCGATCAAATCCACTTCCAGCGGTTATTATTCAGTCGAGACTGCCGAATTGCAGTCGGTAGCGGAATCAACGGTCAAACCAGGAACAAATCCGTTTGGTGATTCAGATACTGAAAATGATATCGAGACGGAAATCGGTTCAACTACCGACCATCCGAGGAATCTTCGTCCTCCAACTGATGCTGATCTGGGCCAATCACGTGTTTCTCTCAATCCTTTCGATGTGTAATAACTTTGGACTTTTTATTCTCAATTGCGGACAATTTTTGATCTTGTCACTTCATTCTGTTCTGACGAATGATACGACTCGCCCGCTGTTCAGCGTCGTGATTTTTCTTAAAAATGCATCTGCCATATTTGTACCGTGGAGTTGCATGTTTTTCTCAATACACTTCATTCTTTTGTTTACACGTATTTGCTGATTTCGAACTTTTAGTTACTCAATTCACCTCGTTGCTAAGGTTCCAATTCGAATTTTGTGAAATCACCGAGCCCATGTTTCATTGTCTCTGCCGCTCAGTTGATCCGTATCCTGCTTGGAGTGCCTGTGAAAATTAGCATTTAACCCTGTGTTATGATCTGTGATAGCACTTGTATCTGCGACCTTGTCTGTCATCTAGCTGTGTTTTTTTTTATTTGATTGATATACCGATAGGTAAATGTCTGTCTCATCATGTGCTTCGCAATGGATATGATTAAAACCTTTGAGGCCTGGTTCAGTTTGATCTCAAATGTGAATGAATAGCAAAGCCAGCTAACCGCATGCTCGTTAGTTCTTTGACGGTATAACTTTCTTCGTTCGAGTACATTTAGGGTCCTTTTTGTACGTCAGTTTTGGTACAGTACAAAACACGAGTGATTCGAACATCTCACATCACTACCGTTTGGGTGAATATGGACTAGAATATTCCTACCTGCCCTCTCATATGTTGTGTTCATTTGATGAAGAAGACGTGGTGTGTTCCGCTTCAAGCATAGACATCCTGAATCAGTTTCGTACTTTTATGGCTTTGGTCAGTGTTAATTAGCCATCCGTGATTGGTCGTATCCATTCATGTCAATAGGTGGTTTATATGATATATCAGTGCTTTAGCATTGTTTACTGGTTGGCGGCATCCGAGACGGATTAGCCTGTCACAGTGACCGAAGTCAA